>CAVNYN010254305.1:0-10805 GCA_963692815.1 Nyctanthes arbor-tristis | reverse complement strand
TCACGTCTGATCATGTGTGCGTTACGTTAGAAGTGGATGATGTAACACCACCCACAGTGAGTTGTGAACAAAATCAATTGGTTTACAGCATGGACTAAGAGTTTGCAAATGTAGTCTCTGACACAGTGACAAAAAATATTTGAGTTGTGTTACAGGAATAAAAAGAGATACAAAAACTTAAACAAGATTGACACATAGTAACATCTTGTTTTCTAACATATCACATCACTTTTTCATCAATCTCAATTATATGAGCCACTTGCCATTTTTGTTACTCTCTTTATTTTTTATTTTGTCCAATTTAAAATATTTTTATAATTAATCGAAAGGCAATCTTTTAACATTGTTTTATTTTCAACTTTATTATTTGTCACTTCAAAGAACATGTATTATTCTATTTTTTCAATCTCCACCGTCAAAAGTTGGCCATTGGTCAGTCCATCTGGTTTTACTTTTCTGGAAAATTAGTATTTTTACTTTGAATAATGGGGATTTGTTGGTCTTGTTTTATTTGAGAGAATTGTCTTCATTTATTCAATCTCCACCACCAAAAATTGGGCAGTGAGTCAGTCTAGTTGATTTTGCTTTGAATGCCCCCACCCAAAAAACCAAAAAAGGGTGACAATAAATGGAACAATTATCAGCTTGTCATTTTTGGCGGTTTTTTATGGTGTTTATAGTGTCTAATTGATTATGTGATAAGTACCCATTAAACACTCGTAAAAGACACATAACCTATTGTGGTAGACACCTATTAGTGTCTAGTAAGTGCCTGCTATATAACTCATTGAATACTATTTATAGTGTCTAATAGACATCATAAAATATACCTTGTTGAAATATATTTATAAAGTGTTTGGTTGGATACTCATATTATAATCTCTGCCATACGACATTATTTCATTAGTTTCATTTTTTTTTAAAAGGTCAAAAAGTAAAAGTCAAGCCGAAATTGTTTATTTTTTACAAAAATAATTAATAAAATGATACCACATTATAGATTATAATTCAGATTATAAACTCAAAAAGTTGACAAACACTTTGTTAAGTTCAAAGCTTTAATGCTCGCAATTCGCAAAGCTTACGGCTCTCTCGTTGGCAACTTAAAAATGAAAAACCAGTGGTGACGCCCCCGCTCCAGTCTCGGACCGCCTCGAAGCCCGTTCAAAATTTTCTGCCACCGCGCCCGACTCCTCCCAGCTCTTTTCTGCTCATCTCTTGACGCCGTCACTGCTAACCATGAGACGGGACTTTTGTGTTTAGTTAAAAAAGAAAAGAAGTGAAAAACAGACAGAGAAACAGAATAGTTTGACCGCTGCTGCTGACACTCCGACTCCGGTCCCCACCTCCCCAATTTTCATGCCGACCCTTTATTATACTTTAACTCGAAACAAACTCCCTCCACATTAATTTCTCTCTTTTTCCATTTTGACCAACTGCCAAAACGAAATGTTGAAGCTTATGCCAAACAAATTGGGCTGAGGTATTCGTCTTTTGTCCTGTCTTCGCAATGTCTACCGAAGATGGAGTTCCTAAGACGTTCTGGGCATTAGTGGAAAGCGCCGAACGGAAATTCGTCCGGGTACGTGATGTACCGCTGCATCCGTACGGTGGCAGTGGCTCAAATGCACACTTATTCCATCAAGTGTTTAAGGCTTACATGCGGCTTTGGAAGTACCAGCAGGAGAACCGGGCTAAATTGGTGGAGTCGGGGCTTCAGCGCAGGGAAATCGGCGAGATCTCGTCCCGGATTGGCCAGCTCTACTTCAGCCAGTACCTGAGGACTAGTGAGGTGCGGTTCCTGCTCGAAGCTTACATATTTTACGAGGCCATTTTTAATCGGAGGTATTTCGATGGTTCGAGCAAAGATCGTGGGATTAGGTACAAGGAGCTGAGGTTTTATGCTAGGTTTTTGATGGTTGCCTTGATCTTGAACCACAATGAAATGGTAAAGCTGCTCGTGGAAAGGTTTACTGGACTTGTTGCAGACAGTAAAGCCAATTTTCGGGTATGAATTGCATTTTTTCTTCTTACTTCAAAAATGGTGAAATTTTTTGAAGAAAATTTGTGACTTGAATTTTGGTACTTCTTCTGCATTCTGCAAACAAAAGGGATGGAGAAGTTTTTAGTTGACTTTGTGACTCTAGCATTTTGACCTTTACTACAATAACGCTGTCCATAGTTCAAGTGAAGTCAATCACTTTTTGTTTGATAACCATTTGTTCTTGCATCATTGCACGACAGATAAACATAATTACTGTCTTCTGGTGGTCTCTCATAATAAGATGTTCTGCAAATCATGATACCTTTTCTCTTTTTGGGTGAAATTATTGAACTTGCACGTTTGATTGTGGGGAGAAAAAAGCACCTGAAGTTTATCTTACTATAAAAGGCCGTAATGAGATCATAAATGGAATTACAAGAATAGGTCCTGAAAGTTAGAAAGAGACTCCTAGGCATACGCTGTATTGGTATCTTTTCCAGGATCTTAAGTTATTACATCAGTCAATAATTTATTGGCTACTATTCATAATGACCAATATGTCAGTTTGCTCTTTACATGGACAACGAACATTTTCTATGGAAGAAACATGCGCCTAAAGAATAGTGCATTAGCTTACAGAAATGCGGGGGATTCCCCCCTCAGTGATTATGCGTCTACGCCAAGAGCTTTGATGTTTAATTGCCTATTTGCTTAAAATGGACTGATAATAAATTTAGGGATAGTGGAAATTTCTCTGAATCCATACCCGCGACAACCAGAAATGTTGTAGTTTATCAACCCTCTCTCTTTCTTTCATTTCCTGGAAAGGTGAAATAATATTAGACTTAACCCAATTGATTCTATGAGCCCTACTCGAGCTGCCATTATATGGAACAAATGTAGGTGTACTGCAGGTATCAGAAATTAATTTTCCATTTGTTGGTCCAACAATTAAATTGAATTTACTTGTATATCAGACAAATATGGAGTTTAGTGGTGGGCTGAGAACGTTACAATTTTGAAGGTCTGTCTACATGATTTGCTGATTTCCTTTCAGTTCGACACACTAGTATTTTTGATGCAACGTTTAAGAAGGCTTAATCAACAAGGTTTGCCCCTCTACAAACAAGTGGTGTGGCCTCAAGGCAAACGAATTAACTCAAAGAATTATAAAAGCCAAAATTTTACTTATAACAAACCCCCCCCCCCCCCAAAAAAAAATTAATAATAATAATAATAAGAATAATAATAATGATTTACAAAAGACTATTTAACATATTAACATATTAAAAGACTTAACTAGCAAATAAATGCAAAATAGATGAACAAAGTGGCTAATAGTAAGGTCTTAAATCATGAATTTGATACGAAAATTGTATTCTACTACTATAGTCTAGAGATATAGAGAAATAAAATTAGTGGTCACTGAGTTTTTTTTTTTCTATTTTTTTTTATTTTTAAAAGCCCGCAGGCAAGCACCTTGGCTCGAATTTTATATTATTTTTTTAATGATCACCGAGTTCCAAATGTTATTTCATTTAAAGTCAAACTTCGCGTATCAGTTAGTAAAATTAATGGTTTTCTCGAGATGATTGATAGTGTTGCTTATGTGGATGAGGGCCTTGATAATTTAATATAAGCTAAAAGTCTGCCTATCATCGGCAAATTTGGCTGGGAAAGTACTCATTTAAACTTTTAGACCTTTTCATTTTAACCTATTTGTTATTCACTCTACCTAAGCTACTACAAACATATTTTTTGAATAACAGTTTGGTTGATTTTGCGATATTTGTCATTTCATTTGCCGCATAAGTCTTGCCACGGATGCATCTCTATCTCCATTAAATCGACTAATAGAGATGTGGTTACTGCTTTATTTAAATAACTCTGAGTTCAGGGACCACTGAAGCTTAAACAAAAAGTTCAGTGATTAAAGTGACACCTTTCAGAAATTTGATGATGAACAGAACTTTTTGATTCAATGTGATTGCCACATGCTCATCATTATCATCACTATCAATTTCTTCTTGTTTTAAAAGCATAAAGAAGAGAAAAATGAATCTATATAATATTCTAGATTATGAAAAGATAGCTCATAGAGTTGGAACCATTAATAAACTACCTAAAGTCCGCAAGACAGACGGTTGAGAACCTCAACTGCCCTTAGTAATGCAAAACTTAGCACAAAAAGATAGAAGAATGGAGAGAATGTAGATTTAAATATAGAAAAGAAATAATAATTTTGGCGGAGCAAAATCTATATTCTTAAATTCAGTTTTTTTAAAAAAAATTTTATGTCAATGATTTAATTGAAAACTAATTATCATATCCACCATTAAAGATGTCCAGTTCTTTGTGATGATAGGGGATTTGTGAGGCTGAACTGTTGGATTGTTGAGGCTTCTTCAATTTGTAATATAACTGGTTGTGTTTTTGCGGTCTTTCTTAAACCTAGCAGAAGGTTTCAATTTCCAAAGTATTCTAATTTTTCATAGACGGGGTTTCTTATCTGGAAAAGAATCTAACCTCTCTTGATATTGTGTTTTTTATCATATTCCAAGTATATTCACCTGTGTAGCATTCTGCTTTTGAATATTAATCCAGCTTATAGCAGTTTACTCTAATTTTGTTTCCCAGGGAACCAGCTTCAAAGAATGGAAGCTGGTGGTGCATGAAATTGTTGAATTTACAAGAGCTGATGCGGCCATCTTGAATGTTAGGCCTTTGCGTTACTGTGCCATGTTTGACTCCTATCCAGCCTCCTGCCCATATATTGCCAGGTTCCATGCTAATAGACTTTTAAAATTCCAAGATGCTGTGCTGACAAGCTATCACAAAAGTGAGGTAATTTATATTTTATATTTAGATTTTTGACGCTTATCCTGGGAAGATAATAATAATTCTCTATATGATTGCTATCCATAATATTTCATTCAGGTAAAATTTGCAGATATGACTTTAGACACTTTCAGAATGTTGCAATGTTTGGAATGGGAACCTAGTGGATCTTTCTATGAGAAGCATCTGGCTGAATCAAGAGAGAATGGTAACTTGTCTGACCATTCAGTTACTTCAGGACTGATAGACATCAGTTTGGTGGCAGATATTGTAGATCCAACTTTGCCATCAAATCCGAAAAAGGCTATTCTGTATCATCCATCTGCAACACAGTTGATATCTGTAAGTGCTGAAATCTTTATGCTATTGTTTGTTGTTTTATTTTATTTTTGCTGCTTTGGATCACGTATTGGAGAAGAGCTTATTGCATATTACGTCACTTAAATAATTAATATATTTGCTTGCTGTTCATATGAATTTAATCTCATGGTCCCCTTATTTCATGTATTTGCAGGTAATTGCTACAGTTTGTGAGGGACTTCCTCCTGATAGTGTTATGCTAATATACTTGTCAGCCCCAGGTTGCTTTTGGCTTGTAGTCCTATTTAAACCAGGCTTGAGCGATGTTTGACATCTTATACAAACTAATATCTTGATTTGTATTCAGGGGACTCTGTTTCTAGTGGTACTTCACAAAGTAAAAGCTCAAATGTATCAAGCAATTGTTTCAGGTCCAGTGCTCCATCCTGTAGTTATCATGGACAGACCAATTGTCTCTGTCAAAATCGCGACACTGTGAATGGGGACTCAAGTCATTATTTTGAGAACTATTTGTGGTTAGGACCAAGCAGATGTGGAGGTAGGAATCTATAACAGAGCCTGTATAACTTTCATACTATGAAAGTGTCTTTTCCCATAGTATTCTGGCTTCCACTATATTGTTTGTGCTTACAAAAAAACTTGTTCATTTCAGGTTCTAATTTTCTCTATCCCGGTGATATAATTCCATTTACCAGAACCCACTTTCATGATAATCGATAGTAATAACAGCCATGCATTCAAGGCAGGTTTGTCAGAACTTTGTGGAGTAACTTCTCCCTGTGCTTTAGGCTCCAGCCATGATTGCACACTCAGATGGCAATAAAATTCTGTATGCTGCAAATAAATAAATAAATAAATTCTTATGCTTTGATTTTCATGCATAAGCATCTACTGTCACTCATTCTAGATTGGGGAATTTTCGTTCACTGTGTAGTTGTTACTAATGGTAGCGTAAGTTTTTGATAAAAGGTTTTCATTTGGTCGTCAGTTGAATTCTTGCTGTCATGGCTTCTGCCTTTGTTGCTTAATTATTAATTCTATATATTTTTATTGCTCCTCTGAGATGAGCAATAAGAAGCTAAGCCTTACCTGAAACAAATTTAGATAAACAATTAGATTCCTTTTTCTTCATTTAATTCAATTTCTATCAACCTCTTTAATTTCAATATTAGAAATACAGATTGACTTGACTCAGTGAAAAAAATATTCCAATTGAAAAAACTAGTGTTATTCTAAACTTTGTATGGTTTTGATTTTTCAAACTTATTTCCAACCACACATCTATTCATTAAAATAATCTTGCACAAAACTTCATCTTTTCCTTACTTTTCAACCACACAGTCTACCAGAAAATCACTTTTTTACTAAATAAGTTCTCAAAAAATAAAAACCATACACCTTCTAAATTAGACTGTACTTTTGTATAAATGCATGTCTGTCAAGTATATGAACATGAGATTAACTTTTTATCCTTTCCAGAGCACCAATGAACTGATTCCTTCTTATATGAGATGGATATGGCAACTATCTTGCCCGTCAGTATTCATATTGAGGAACTATTTATTGGTCGTTCGTAAATATACTTTCTCGATCCGAATACATCTCTCTTTGAGGTGGTCGTATAAACTATATTACCACTTTCTGTTTAATGTACCCTGTGAAGTGATGTATTCTTGCTCTAAACTAATGGGATTTTTCGGTAATTTGGTACATGCTTTGAATGCGTCCCTCTTATTATTTACTTTTGACGAGTGTTTGCCTGTTTGTTAAGAAACATGTTTTTCAATCATCTGGTTTAATTTTGCAGATCGGACTTACATGGAACTGGAATTCTTTTGAGTGTTAGTCCAAAGTGGGGAGAAACTTCTTTAGCTCAGCTGCTGACAGGCTGACTGTTTTTCAGGTTCTACATGGAACAGAAAGGGGTGAACCTGCTGCTTTGTTTCTTTCCCCTCAAAGGCCATCATTCAAGGATCCAAGTGGCACTGATGTGGCACAAAATGGAAGTCAGTTCACTTTTTTCTTGACTGTTCCTTTGCAGGCTTTTTGCCAATTAGTTGGCTTCAACTTGTCCAATGATGACCTGGTGAGTGAACTGTGTGGTTAACTGAACTTTTCCAAAAGGAGTTTCAGTCTTGTCTTCTTTTTGATGGATATTCTTTCAGGAGATGTACAATGATTTGGAGAATATTTTGTTTACTGCCTTCTCTGAGTGGGAGAAGATCCTTTGTACTTCAACCGGCCTGGATCTGGTTTGGGCTCAACTTCTGTCTGATCCATTTTTGCGGCGGCTAATTCTTAGGTACTTCTGTCTCCACCTTCTTCATGCCAATCCCTTGAGACAGATGGGGCAAAAAATAAACAAAAACTCACATTTCATTTGTCTGACATATCTTGTTGCATTTCAAGTTGTGAACAGTGATATGAAATTGCACTTGAACTGAAAATGGAAATGGACCTGCTATATCTCAGCAAATAGGAATTAGAACTTTCACCATAGTGGCGTGTATACAAGCTGCACAAGTTTTTAGTATAACATGAGCCATACCATTAGCACTTTAGTGTAGAGGAACATCAATGGAACTCCTTCAGATTTAAACTTGTTTATTTGGATTCTATATTTCCAGAGCTTGTTCTTTATATCTTTGCTATTTTTGGAAGGTGATCTTTTTATAGAATGCGTGGTAGAAAAGTAGAGAGATTCTAGGAAAATGTGTGAAATAATTTTTTATGAAGAACATGTGGTTGGCGTTGAATTATTGAAGTTTAGGTGGTTTTTTCAATTTTTACAAATTTGCAAGAAGTTTTCTTGCTTATAGCAATTCTTGTATTCAAAATATTCATGCATATTTATTCAATTATTAATCCAATAATATTTTTACTTGTTTTAATGAAATCCTCCAGATTTATTTTCTGTCGAGCTGTTCTTGCTCTCTTTCGCTTGCGAGGAAGCAGTGATCATTATTTGCCTGTTTGCATACCCGAACTTCCTAGCAACGTGTCTCCAGATTCCAAAGCTGTACAGTGTTTTATAAGCCGACTTGCAGATCATCTTGAGCTTGCAGACTGTTTTAGTGTTGATGAATAGTAGAAAGGATCAGAAATTATGTATCTTATGTGGCCGAACGATAGGTGCTAAATGCTAGTGCATGGTGGTGATAGTCATTGAAGTGGTAAAGACTCGACAACTTCAGTATGAACGGCAGGAGTTTGGTTATTAGTTGAAAGTCTTTACAATAGATTCTTTCGAGATGGTTCATCTCGGATTGGTGGAAGTTCAGGGGCTTGACTGTGTCTCCTGTAAATCTTATGTATAAACTGTGCTTCTTTGTTAATGGTGTCTTCTATGCCTATTGCCTATTTACTCTTGTGGTGGAAGTTCAGTGTTACAAAACCTCTTGGAGGCTTTGTTACAAAACATTCTATCGCATGTGGCTTGCATGGATGCATATTTCATGAAGTTGAGATACACGTAACCTCCATCAATGCAAGTTGCATAAAGTGAGAAGTTTTACTACAAAATCTCTAAAAGGTTTTTGAGCTTGTATACTAGGAGAATGTGGGTGTAATTGTTTAAAAAAGCTATGTATAATTTGTTTCCTTTGTAATACTGGATGAGGCAGCTTGTTTAATGATCGTTAGGCTGTGAGCAATGTTCTAAAAAGCGTGTCTAGACAAAAAGCGTGTCTAGGCATAAAACGCGAATAAATTGCGTCGCTTTATCAAAAATTGTGAAAAAAGAATGTCAACTCAAAATGTTGACTAATTTCCCAAGATAAGTGTGATTAGCTGGTTTAAATTTGATGTCTTATATATATATATATGTATATATATATATATGTATAAAAGATATATTCAAATGACATGGAAGTAAAAATCATTTAGTGTGTGTGTTTACAATTTACATGATCTTGCATATTTGGCATATATTGCATCACTCAGTTACCTAATAGTTTTATATTGATTTCAAAAATAAGAAAAAAAATAACTTTAAAAATTACAATACTTGGTACTTGAGATTCACTCTTTTTTAAAACATTGATTATCATGTGTTCTATTTTAGTTGCCTCGGATTTTATCCGAGGTTAGTCATTCTCATCATTACTCTCTTCTATGGTCAAATTAATTGCAAAACTTTTGTAATAATTTTTTTGTGCCAACCATAAGAGATACTTTCTCCCCAACAGGCCTAAAAGTATTAAATGGTTATTGCCTTGTAACCGAGTCATGTTCTGAAGTGTGAAAGTGTCTCATTCTCTCACATGGTACTGAGACCCACATATAAAACCAGTATTGGTTTCATGAAACCAATACTGGTTTCATGTGAAAAAACTGGATGGCTCTTGATCAAAAGCCCGTGCCCGTCGTCATAGTGATTGTTCCTTCTCTTGAGTTCTTCTATTTCAACATCTTCTTCTATCTACTTACTGCATGTCAATTTTTTGTTCGACATCTACTGTAAGGAGATATGCTAATTTGCTGACCGGAAAAGAGACTTTCTCCCATATAGGTCGAAAAATATCTCATAGCCATTATTCCTTCTTCGAGTTCCTTCATTTCAGCATCTTCCTCTATTTACTTACTGTATGCTAATGTTCCGATTGGCATCACCGCACCGTGATATAGTGATATATGCCAGTAATTTATTTTTAAAATATTCTAGTTTAAGAATAGAAAAAAATCATTGACAATTTTCTGTCTCGTAGTACCTTAAAATATATCCCTGTATAAATCTTAATCAATTCCAATCTAAAAGTCATTTTTCTATAAAAATATATCAGACTCTAAAAATAAAGCCAGATAGCATACATGGCAGCCAACTAAGAGAAATGGTACCACCATTTACACAACTCATTCTTACTTCCTCCACACTTGTGCGATTTTAGTAGAAATGGCAATTCTGTACCCATTACCCGTTACTCGGGGGTACCCGCCCCGTTAAGTATGGGAGCGGGTACGGGGTGAAAAATTTCTCCCTAAAGTGTTATCGGGGCGGGGACGGGTAGTGGCCGCCCTGACTCTGTTACCCGAATTTTTCTTTTTTTATAAATTTGGTAAAAATGTTTTGACAATATGAGTATGAGGTTTCGAACATATGCTCAAAAATACACATAACACATGCCTTGACCATTTTGGTAGATATTCTACTTGATAAGTTTTTCCAACTTTAATGATTAGTTGTTAATATTAATTCAAAATTTACTTTAAAATAACAAAAACTAAATCAAGAAAATTGACAAACTTGGTAAACTCTAGTCTCTTTCACCTCTATGACAATTGACAAAAACTTATTTTTTTAAATAGATCGGAAGAGCTCTTAACAGGGTGGGTAATGGGTATTTTTTTCATACCCGCCCCAAAACTCGGATACAAGACGAAAACTTCCTTAACGGAACGGGGCGGGAGCGGGGACGGGAGAAGGGATACCCGCCCAGAACCCGCCCACTACCATTCCTACATTTCAGCAACCAAAAATTCTCCCCAAACTTTGCAGGCCCACCCCCAAAAATTTGATCCACTCCCCCCTCCCCATCCCCCCAACTCCAATATTTGCTGAGTTTCGGGGCCAACCTCCCACCAATGTTTGGAGACTTTCCGACAACAACCCACTCCCCCACCCCCCACCCAAAAAAAAAAAAAAAAAAATCAGGCCGCGGTTGAT
>CAVNYN010254303.1:0-18191 GCA_963692815.1 Nyctanthes arbor-tristis | reverse complement strand
GTCCGTGGACTTTAAAGCAAATGGAGAAACTGTAGTAGGAGCAAGGCCAAGTTATGAGTTGAAAAAAAAAATGAAGCGGGTGCTCAACTTGAATTTGCCACCAGAATATGAAGGCTATATCTCTCTGGCTCAAGAATGCCAACACTTTTTATCTCAAATGCTTATGATTTGTGTTCCAAAATTAAAAGACAAGGAAACTGCAATAGGAGCACGAGCAACACATTATGAGTTGAACAATGAACCGAGACTTGAATTTACCACCGGAATATGAAGGTTACATAGCTCTGGCTCAAGTATATCATCTCGTTGTATCACAAATGCTTAAAATTTATCTTCCAAAGTTTTTTTAAGACTTTATATGCAATCATTGTCAAGATATCCGTATCTGCTTCTTCTTCTTCTTCTTCTTTTAAATGATGGAATTTTGTCATGCTAGTAATTGAATTGCAATTTACGGCTTTATGGAGTGAAATTTTCTTCCTATCAGTCCCCTAAACCCATTTGAATATCCAAATATGCATAAAGTAGGTGCAGCACTTTGAATATCCAATTAATTTTTTTTAATATAACAGTGGGTACAGCAACATAAAGCATCCAAATTGATGCATTCAATAATGATAAGATACAATCAAAATAGTCACAGCAACATAAACACAAAACACAGCAGGTAGAACAAAGAAAATCAGTTTCCATTTTTTACAAGTTCCTCTGCCTGATCCAAAATATGAGAGTCGTATGTGATGCAATCTTGTAGCAGCCCAATTCTAGTCAATCTCTTTTTATTCATGTGTGGAATCTTATAGTCGTTCACCCCTAAATTTCTTAGCACCTCAACCATGCAAGATTGTAATGTCAAAAATACATTGTTTAGATTTTCAACTGGAAATGTGTCAGATCGGAAGAGCTTTTCCACATCTGAAATAAATTCATCAATTGTGCTCGGACCCTCTCGATGTTGAAGTGTATCAATTGCTCTAAAGAAGCCAAGATCCAAGACATTTAAATTGGGACTATTCGAAGGTTGACAGTACAAACGAATGTCAAAATCATCTTGTCTTGCAACGGCTACAAAATCAGGATCATTGTTATCTAAATGAGGCCTTGCATTGTCTTGTTGGATGAATATGATTTTCGAACTAGAGGCCGGCCATTTCTCTTTGATTGCCAGCAAAACTTTCTCAATTAAACATTCACGGATAACATCTTTAGTAACCAATGAAACCGGCTTTGTCTTAACAGTTCCTGCTACACGGTTTTTGCTCTTTCGCTTGGCTGCTTCGTTAAACACAAATGGCCATATTCCGATTTTCCCATTGAATATTTGTATTGGCATCAAAACGGGGACCAGCAACAGCAGCCAAAAACATAATCTTTGTAATAAACCTTTTACTTTTGCATGTACGATAGGGGTCCTTTTCTTCTGGATGGAGATAATACCTTTTTGTAGGTTTAGTCATGTAAAACCACTTTTCATCGATATGAATTTGATTGTGCATGTTAACAAAGGAAGGATTGGATGCAAGTGTACCTGAATCAATCATTGACAGACAAAACTCCAACCTTGTTTTCTTGTTGTTTTTCGTCAAATATGGTTTAACCGAATTTGAGTGCGGCCTAATGCACCCTTCTTTGATTCTTCTATGTATGGTTGATTTTGAAGCACCTATAGCCATTGACAGAGAGTGTATATTTGTTCGTTGATTAAAAGGGATGTCCTTCACCCTTTCTAAGTTCACCTCGGCTTTCTTACGACCAACCCTTTTTCAGAAGCTTTGAAGAACAAAAGGATGGGATGTTTTCACCATCTATATTGCTAGAATTTTTTGCATTGTTCCAAATACAAGAAACAAGTTTACAAGACATGGAAAAAATGTTGGCAACTTTTGGAATAACTCCTCTCGGTAAATTTCCTTGGCGACTTTCTTCAATTAACATTGTGAGAATAGCCATCTTTACGCCGGAGCTGATGTTTTTCTTCTTTGTTCCAGGGCACGTATTTTCCGGCATTGTGGTGGTAGTAGTAAAAGAGTTAACATCAGTCGGGAAGCAATTCAAATCAATCCCATGGTTTGAATTTCCAGCTTCGGTCGGGAAGTGATTCAAATCAATCCTATGGTTTTCTACTGATGACGAATTTTGGCTATCAGTGATGTCCGCTAAATTATTTAAGTCAATTGACAGAGAAGTAGATGAAGTATCCATATTTTTCACTCCTACTTAAATCTCTCCAAATTGGTCTATGTATACTTTTAATGTGAAATGTCAAATGAAATCATGGCGGCCAGTCAACTTTTGATTCCCAGTTTTGAGTCCAGTTGTTTAATGAAATTTTAAAATTTTTTCGATTAAACTAATGCATACTACAAGACCAAATTTTTAAAAAAGGGATTTAATCCATTTGGCTCTGTGTTAAGAACTGGGAATAAGGCTGATTCGTTAAACACAAATGATTTGGGGTTAAATTCATCCAGAATTTTAAAAGCCATTTTTTTCATTGATTGCTTATTGACATTAATAAAAGGCTATAACAGGAAAAAGATAGGTAAACTTTAATATTTTAACTATTTTAACTAACATTTCTTAATATGTGTGTATGGTTGAAATAGACCATCTTTTTGGGACAGAGGTAGTACTAAAGCTCACATATTTATGGATCTCTTCAACGCCCCAGTTGTGGATGTATTTTAGACCATTAAAACGCACTGGATGAACTCCGCAAAACTATTTCTCACAGGTGCTTGATGGTTCTCAATGATGCTTCCTCTATTAAAAACTGGACAAAACAACTATTGCACTAAAAAAAAAAATCTCTTGGATGTATTAACGATTATCGCCGTATCTCTTTATGTAGTATTTTATATAAACTTGTTCCAAAGTGTTTGGCAAACAACTTGCTTGAGAGTGTTTGCTATGTTGAAAATTAACATGCAGCGGAATATAAAAACATATTATATTTGAAGGAGAATTTTCAAAAGCCTCGCGGTGGTTTTGTAACTAAACCTTCCACCCTGTGTGGTTTGTATGGAAGCATGTCACGTATATTTCATGCACACCACAAGTATTTAAATACATATGACGTTCATCTATATACACCATGTGGAATGCAAAACCTCTAGGAAGTTTTAGAAATGGACTATATTTGGGGTGGGCAAATTTCTTAAAAACCAGCCCAACCTACCACAGGTTGGGTTGGGTTGGTTCCTTGAAAATAATGGTTTGAGTTGGTTTTAATATATTGGTTTTTCTTTTCTATTGGTTTGGGCTGGACTAGTTTTGGTAAAACTAAAATAAAACCACCTAAACCCATCAATCGAAGCCCAAACAGAATCCTTTAGCAAAGACAAGACACGATCCGGTACCAAATAGAATTCTTTAGCAAAGACACGATTCGGTACCAAATAAAATTCTTCAGCAGAGACACGATCAAGTAGAATCCCTAGAATTTCACCTCCAATTTGCATCTTCAGTGATTCTTTTCCTCAATTGGCATCTTCATCGTCACTCTCCGGTTTGATTTCTTCAGTTTCTCTTTGGGTTCAATTGGCATCTTCAGTTTCTTAAGCAGTAAAGACACCAAAGCACCCAAGACAGGACTACTTGGATTTCAGAAAATGGAAAGCTAAAGAAGCTCCAATGCCATTAATTGTTTTGTAGGAGACGAATTGCAAACGTAGATTCCACCTTGAGGGCATTCTTAACTGGTAAGTGCTTTTCTCTGAATTTCTTAATTTTATTTTCCCATTGTTTCGAATTTCATTTTCATCTTGAGCAACATTTTTTCTTCTAAAAAAAAAAAGAGTAGGACTCATGAATTGCTGCTTTGTAATCTTGTTTAATTTTTCTCGGTTTGCCTCCTCCACCCTAGGAGAAAGTAGAATTTTGCAATTAGATTTATTTAGCTGCTAATTGATGAAGATTTTTAAATTTTTATACTGTGGTTGGTAAACGTTAAAGAAAGAAGGGGGTTTGTAATTTTTTTTTCAAAAAAAAGGGGAATGGAACCCACAATTCAAGGCTTCTGCTGCAACTTCAATATCCCCTCAATCTAAGGGATTCCAATGTTATGAAAGACCCACCGTTTTTTTGGCAAAGTATGTTTAAAGGAGGCATTATAATTTGTGACCAATAATGCATGCAAACATGGGAAGTTGTAATATGTATCATTACTCTTGTAACAGGTGATGGTTAAATAGGTATATTGTAAAAGCCTAGTAATTTGTGAAATCTGGGCTTTGGTGAAAGTCTAATTTGAATCGATGATCAGATGTAGATGTATCAAGGAAGAATTTGCTGGAAAATAGATGAATAGACCACTTTAATTGTGTTATTAGGTTAGTGGATTTACATTCAGATTGTATTGTAGTTATAGTAGTTCTTGTACACCTCTTCGCAAATTGTTTCTTTGGAAGTTAAGTTAGGTAATCAATGTAAGGAACTCGAAAAGAATTTTGCTCCATAAGTAAAAATAAATAGTGGAGATTTATGGAGTGCGTGTCGTTTAGTTGTAAAGAAATTTTTTTATGTATTTCTAAATAAGAATATAATGGATAAATCTGTAGAATTGTCTCTCGTATATTGAATGGAATATAAGGATGAGATGGTAGGATAACTACGCAAGAAACAAGACAGACAGCTGTTGGATGGAAGGATATTACAAAGCATGCATATGGTGTCTAAGTGCTGCCACGGTTCAACTCTAGAAAGATGTAAGAATGTGATATATGTAAGATGTGCAATAAGTAATAAATCCTTTTTCTGCTGGTTGGGGTAATCAACATCTCGTCATGTGGAAATTTGATCTTACGTTTTATTACAGATAATTAGTATTCGAATTATTGGTTTTTGGGGTGAAAAGAATTAAAGGCATTATAGTTGAATCATTTGCAGTGCTGCATTGGCTTGATGGAAAAAGAAACAATTATTTGGTTTTATTCCTTCCATCATTTTTAAGAATTGTTGGTCTTGATACTCAGCAGACATATGAAAAGAATGAATATTTAATTTAGACAGTACTCTGCTTTTGTCTAGTATGAGTGATTACCTTAACATCATAGTTAATATTGTTTTTTGTATTTTTTTCATTTGTACAGATAAAATATGGATTTGGATAGTGAAGTTGGAGAAACCCAATATGAACCAAATATAGGAACAAATGCTGAATCTATTCCTTCACTTCCACCGTCATGCTTACAGAAGAGAAAATACAATAGAAGATTTTCTGATGTGTGGGAACATTTTACCAGGTTGGGGGATCCAAATGCTGTAAATGGTCGATATGCATGCAACTACTGTGGACAAGATTACGCTTGTGGAGTTAGGTGTGGAACAAATACTTTAAAGCATCATGTGTATAGTCTTTGTGAAAAATATCCTAGAAGAGTGGAAAACAAAAAGCAAAAAAGTCCAACTGGAGATGGTTTTAAAAACATGTTAGCTGTTGGCTTTGATAAAGAAGCGTGTAGGATTGCATGTGCTAAGATGTGAATATTGGATGAATTACCTTTTAGTTTTGTTGAAGGTGAGGGGTTTAGAGAATTTTGTAGCGTAGCTTGTCCTAATTTGATCCTCCATCTCCTAGGACAGCTATTAGAGACATTTATAAGTTGTATTTGGATGAGGTCAAAATTGAAAAAGACTCTAAAATCACAAAGAGTTTCTTTGACTACTGATACTTGGACTTCCCTTCAAAATATCAATTCTATGTGTCTCACCGCACACTTTGTTGATTCTAATTTGATGCTTCACAAGAGGATTTTAAGTTTTTGTGTGATTTCTGACCATAAGGGTGAAACGATTGGTAAAGCTATGGAGAGCTGTTTAAGTGAATGGGGTGTTGAGAGATTATTTACAATCACAGCTGATAATGCAACTACGAATGAATCAACTATTTCTTATATTAAGAAGAAGATGATAAATTGCGCTAAAGATAGGTTTGTCTTGAATGGTAAGTATTTATATACAAGGTGTTGTGCACATATTGTTAATTTGATTGTATGTGAGGGGTTGAAAGAAGCAAATAATTCAATTCTTAGCATTCGCAATGTAATTAAGTATGTTAAATCTTCTCCTGGTAGAGAAAAAAGATTCAAAGAGTATGCAGTTGAAGAGAAAATTGACTGCAAATCACTTGTATTTTTGGATATGCCAACCAGATGGAATTGAACGTATTTGATGTTAGAATCTGTTTTGAAGTTCCAGAAAGCATTTGAGAGTTTAGCGGAGGATATTGGGAAAAAAAAGAGTTGGACCTCCCACATCTTTTGATTGGGAAAATGCCTCTATTTTTGTTAAATTTCTTAAAAGTTTCTATGAAGTGACATTGAAATTTCGTGCTTCATTGCATGTGAGTTCTAATACCTATCTTGATAAAGTATGTTCTCTTGTGACTGAACTAAAAGAATGGAGTTTAAGTGGTGATAATTTTTTGGGTAACATGGCAACTAACATGAAGAAGAAGTTTGATAAGTATTGAGGGGGATATGAGATGTGTTAACCAATTGTTGTTGATTGCAACTATGCTTGATCCAAGGTATAAGTTGTCATATACTGAACATTGTTTTAGTGACATTCACATGAATGATCAACTTGCTTCTGATATGGCTAAGACATTGAAAGATCACATCATTTATATATATATATATATATATATATAAGAACAGTACGTGAAACGTGATGAAAATTTTGGGGGTTCTCAAGTATCACTTGATGAGAATTGTTCAAGTAGGATTTCTTTTACAAAAGAGAGTCCTATTTCAAGTGTGTCAGCTTCTCATATTTCTAGATTTAAGAGAAAAGAAGCCGCAAAAGATTTGGTTGATATTAAAAATGATGTGGAAAGATGCTTATCGGATGCCCGTGAAGACATAGAGGATAAAGAATTTGATGTTCTTAATTGGTGGAGGCTTAATGGAAATAAATATGGTGTTTTGTCCAAACTTGCAAAAGATGTATTGGCACTACAAGTATCCATGGTGGCTTCAAAAAGTGCCTTTAGTACCGGAGAAAGGATCCTTGACCTGTTTTGAAGTTCTTTAACTCCTAGGATGATGGAAGTATTGGTCTGCACACAAAATTGGTTAAGAGAGTATTCAAGAATGAAGAGATTCTACATGGAGGATGTGGAGGAATATAATAAATTGGACAAAGGTAAGATAACTATTTAGCTATTCAATAAATTAGTTTTAATATATTATTTTGTTAGAAGTTAATTCTTTTATTTTGTTTTTCTTTTTGTAGAGCTTTCAAAGTCAGAAATTAACTCAAGTTGATTCTTGAGATGAAGTAATGTGTGGAGCCAATTTCATGGTTGATGTCTAATCTAAAGTTAATAGTATGCCAAGAGTTGGGAGTGAAATTGATTTTATGCTATTTACTACTCCTTGAAGCTTGTTTATTTTTCTCAACATGTAAATTTGGCATAGACAAGTGAAATTTCATGTCAATTTTCTTTATTAACAATCGTCAACTACATTCAATCAAATTAGTTCTATTAATTTCTTTCACCCAAATTATTTTTACACATCTAGGGTAGGGGCGGAGGTGTAAGGTCGGGAAGAAGAAAAGAAAAAAGAAAGGAAAAAAAAAGAAATAGAAAACTCAAAAGACTTTCAATCAAAGCTTGGAGGAAAAAAAAAAGAAAAAAAGGAAAGGTTAAAAAAAAGGGAAAAAAAGGAAGCTATAAAACTAACGTGGAAAAGAAAAAAGAAAAAAAGGGGAAAGTGTAAAAAAAAAAAAAACAAAAAAAACAAAAGAGGAAAAAAATTAACGTGTAGGCTGGTAGGGAGGGGAAAAACAAGAACAAAGTGTTTAAAAAAAAAAAAGAGTGAGCTATAAAGCCCTACCCAAACCGTCCCAACCCGACTCGAAGCGGTTTGGGTTGGTTTGGTTTCTACTAATAAATGGATTGAGTTGGTTATTTAACATCTCAACCTAAATGAAAATGGGTTGAGTTGGTTTTGAGTCAAAACTAAGCCAGCCCAATCCATTGCCCACCCTTAGACTCTATATTTAAAATACATAGAATGTCAAAAGCTTTAGTATTGAAGACAAAATTTTATTTTTTTATTAATCAATAATTCAGTGAAATTGTATTTATATTGCATGGGTTTCGGGACAATATAATTCCAACCGATTATGGCTATAGAGTATCAAGCAACCACAAGCTGTTTTTTCTCTTGGCAAGCAAATGACATCCTTCAAACAAATTCCCTTTATCCAAAACAATTGACATGATAATTGCAACAAAAGTATTGCAGTTCGCCCACTTTTTCTAGTGAAGTGTAAACGACATTTTTCCATTCATCGACAGCAATCACTGCAGCTCACTAAATGGCAGCGTGGATTATAAATATGTGGCTAGGCACCGTTCCACTCACATCTACTGTGTTTACTTAATTATTAAATAAAGCAATATGTTGTAAAATACTTTTCAAATAGAGACTCTTTATTCACTTGGCATGATTCTCTTATGTGATTTAAAGATAGAATAATAGATAAGCAAATCGGTTACTCTTCAAAATGGCTGCAAAAACACCAGTTAAATGTGATAGCAATTATAGACCGTTGAAAAATAGGGCCAAAGATCTAAAATCGCACACCATCCGAATTGCCACACCAAGATATGGGTCAATTTATTTCCAAAGACAATTTATGGCCTGAAATTTAGCTTGTGTTTACTCATTTAATGGCTTGAACGAGTTATCCAAATGCTTTTATCGGAGTAGCTGCATACGGCTCCTGCCTACTCGCATTCTGAAACTACTCAGGCTAGTTTGAGTAATACCTGAAATCAAACAAAGAAATCCATCAACAAAAGAGATAAGTCAAAATTTCAAACATTCTTCATGTGGAAAAAATAATCTATATCTGAAAAGAAAATACCATAATTATATAATGGCTACATATTATCGTTGAATTTTATTCACACATGTTAATGATAAATGACCTTTAACAAATAGCTTCTACAACGAAAAGCAACATTATACGACTCAAGATCGCTTGCAACTAAATTGTAGAGATACCAAAGTATACGTTACATAAATACAGCATGACCTTATACAATCGATTGATAAAAACATCCAAATATACCAAACTGACATATACTCTAGCAAAGCAATATAAATAAAATTATTATATCATATAGATATAATACAGAATTTTAATTAGCGTGTATCTATCGAATTTTTTGTCCTTGTCCAAATCCATGAAGAACAAATTTAACTCCGAGAGTGCAGGCATGAATGAATAGCGGGAAATATATCTAACAAGATTTCCAGCAAAAAATGACATTCATAAATCCTCTTTAAAGAATTAATCACAAGGCACTAATTTTGTAGACCAGTCTGCTTGAACAACAATCAATTCATGCAAAAAGCAAAACTCGGCAACAATTTAAAAGAGAAAAAAATTAAATGACCCATCTTAAACAATAAAATGATAGATGAAAAATAGATGAGAATTAACTATTAAATAAATGTCAAGAATACCACATCGATTAGGGAAAAAATAGCTTGTGAACAAAAAGGGTAATGCCCCGAGTTCAGAAAGAACCCGGGTCGCTATCTAATCTTTAAAAGTACTTTAAATGAATTTATAACATATAATTAATTGCGGAAATATCTCTTTAATAATAAATAAAGGAATTCGTCTAATAAATCTTGAGATCCAGAAGTAAAATAAATAAATAATGTGGTGTTCTATTGAGTAATTTAAACCTTGTGAGTTGAGTTACTTTTGTAAGAAATCTATTCCTTCATTGACCTTTGCGCCTAGTCTAGTCAAAAAGGAAATTAACTCATGTTAGTATTGCTAAAGTAATTTCTTATGGAAAAAGAAATAAACTTTAAGGACCAAATCGAGATTCTAAAATAGTTTAGGATTGGGGCTCGAATGACAAGTATTAAACTTGAAGGCTGAATAGTTGAAACAGGACGTTGAAGACCTTTTAAAATGAACTGAAAGCATTTAGGATTTAATAGGTAAATCTAGAACTCGATAGACTTGGAATGCAAAATCAATTTAATAAAATATAATTTCTTGACTCAAGTTCCCAAACGGTGACCAAATCATAAACAAGAAAGGCAGAGTGCTCAGCAGGGGGATTCGAACGGTGCGCAAGTACATGTGTTTCTATGCTTCTAGGTACACAATTAGGCTGGGTAAATTCTTTTATAGTGAGTTTAGGGGACGGGGGAGTGAGTTGTCGCGATAGGAAAAAGGAGATCCGGCAAACAACTCTCAGGAAGAGGACAATCTGGAGGCTCAAGACTAACCGGCGACAGTGGTGTGTATATCGTGTCTATGTAAATTGTGTGCTGTATATGGAACTGGGTTCTTGGTTGGGTAGATGCACATATGTGTGTGTCATTTATGTAGCTGTTGGGAAGAGGCTAAAGAGCAAAACAAGTACTAGAAGTGGGAGATAGAAAATTACACTGACCTTGACTCGACTTGGGAGAAAAAGAACTATGAATTTGCTGTATATTTTTGTGTGAAATTTTATGAAGGAGCGGCTGAATTTATAGGCTGTGTGGTGACAATCTCCTAGTGCACTTGGTTTCTTGGATGGTAGAGGTTGGATGAAAGTGTGAGATTTTGAGTTAGTGTTCTAATTTAGTTTGATTGTTTGACATTAGATGGGAGTTGAAGTTGTATTTGAGTACAGAGTAGAATTCTTGGTTCAAGTTGAGTACACGCAGAGGGAGGTTGTAGGTGATTAGGAGTTGTAAAAAGGAATTTCATTCTTGTTCAATGAAACTTCAAAGATTTTCTTTATTGAGACGTGCTCCGAATATATTTTCATTAGTACTTTACTACAATTAGACTGGGGACTATTTAAAGTTTTCAAATGATTTGGAATTAAAATAAGTTGGTATTATATAAACTTATGTTTTAAAATATATATGACCAGACGAGCGTGACCAAAATAATTAAGTAAGTAATTTAGGCAAAGTCGTAGCGACGCACTTTATAAAAGGAATTCAAACTTTAATTTAAAATATTCAGGTTGCTAAAGCTTACCCGCTGAATAAAAAAATTTCGTCCTCGAAATTAGGCTTACTTTATCTATGAGGTCTGGGTATCTTTCTAGGATATCCTTTTCTTTCTCCCAAGTTGCCTCATTAATACTGTGCCTACCTGAATGGACTTTGACTAAGGGAATTTCCCGATTTCTCGAAACATGGACCTTTCGGTCTAATATGCACACATGTGCTTCTTAGTAGGATAGATCTTTCTTAACCTTAATTGACTCCACATTCACTACACGGCTAGGGTCATAAATGTCTTTATACAGCAATGAAATGTGGAATACATTGTGCACAGCTGCTAGCTCCGGTGGTAATGCTAACCGATAAGTCGCATTTCCGACACGACCTAGTATCTCAAATGGGCCAATGTATCTAGGCGCAAATTTTCCTTTCTTAATAAAACGCACAACACTTTTCATCAGAGCAACCTTGAGAAACAACTTTTCTCCAATTTGAAATTCCAAATCTTTTCTTCACTTGTTGGCGTAGCTTTTCTATCTATCTTGAGTAGCCTTAATTCTTGCTTTGATCCCTTCAAAGTGTATGATTGTCTTCCTGACTATTTCCGGACCCAACAATTTCCGTTCACCGACCTCGTCCCAGTATAAAGGTGAATGACATTTACAACCTTATAAGGCTTTATATGGAGCCATCCCAATACTAGACTGATAGCTATTTTTATAGGAAAACTCATCCAACGGTAAATGCTTCTCCCAACTGCCGCCCATATCTAAAGTACATGTTCTGAGCAGATCCTCCACAGTCTGATTAGTTCTTTCAACTTGACCATCGGTCTGTGGGTGGACCTGCCATATTGAAATTCAACTTAGTCCCTATTGCAGTCTATAAGCTCTTCCAAAACTTTGAAGTGAATCGCGAGTCTCTATTGGACACAATTGATACCGGTACCCCATGCAATCGAGCAATTTCTTCAACATACAATTGTGTTAACTGCTCTAATGTAAAATTCATTCGAACTGACAAAAAGTGAGCTAATTTCATAAGTCAATCCCCTATGACCTAAATAGCATCATGGCCTCCTTTCGATCTTGGAAGGCCCACCACAAAATCCATAGAGATCTTTTCCCACTTTTATTCTGGTATCTCCAATGGATCCAAAGGCCCTGATGGCCTTTGATGCTTAACCTTAACTCGCTGACACACCATGCACCTCCTCGCAAACTTAGCGATATTACCTTTCATATTTCTCCACCAAAAAATATCAGTAAATCTCGGAACATTTTTATACCCCTAGGGTCTGCCGCATAAGGAGCAGAATGAGCCTCAGCCAAAATTTCATTCCTAATCTATTCATTTTTTGGCCGACAAAGGCGCCCATTAAACACTAATGCTCCATCTGCTGTAATTTCAAATCTGACTCTACTTGTTGTCCCAACACCAGACCTTAACTTTTCCAAGAATTTGTCATCTTTTTGAGCCATCACAATTTGATCTCTCAAGCTAGGCTTAATTGTCAGACTAGCTAATCTACTGGGGTTATTAGTAGTTAGGGTTAATACTTCAACCTGTAAATTCTTGAAATCCTGTATCAATTGCTCCTACATCGTTTTGAATGCTACTATCTGACCAACATACTTTCTGCTGAATGCGTCTACAACTGCGTTGGCTTTACCCGGGTCATAAAGTATGGTGTAGTAATAGACCTTTACGAGTTCCAACCACCTTCATTGTCTCATATTTAACTCTTTCTGTGTCAAGAAGTATTTGAGGCTCTTGTGATCAGCATAAATTTCGCATCTGCTTCTGTACAGGTAATGGCGCCATATCTTCAAAGCTTAGATTACTACTGCTAACTCAACTACCTTGATGCATAGGATATAACCTTCCCTTTCTGCATTAGTACACAGTCCAACCCCTATTTAGATGCGTCGCTGTAGATGACGAATCCATTTGACCCGTCAGGTAAAGTTAATACAGGCATTGTAACCAAACTCTTCTTTAGTTCCTAAAAACTCCAGTCACATTGCTCAGTCCATTGTAACTTAGCACCCTTGCGAGTTAGCTGAGTCATTGGGCTAGCAATCTAAGAGAAACCTTCGATAAAACATTCGTAATACCTGGCTAGACCCAAAAAGCTTCTTACATCCCCAACATTGGCAAGTAGAGACCAATTTGTGATGGTCTCAACCTTAGAAGGATCAACTTCACAATATCGCCCAAAAATCCGACTCTTTCCGAGGAAAACTCACATTTTTTAAACTTGGCATACAACTTCTGTTCTCGCAATATTTCTAACACAATTCTCAAGTGTTCCTTGTGTTGTCAGCATTTCCTGAGTAAATTAAAATGTCATCGATATAGAAGATAACGAACTTATCCATTTACTCATGGAAAACTCGATTCATCAAATCTATGAATACTGCTGGGGCATTCATAAGAACAAAAGGCATTACAGTAAATTCATAATGCCCATATCACGTCCTAAATGCCGTCTTCAGGACATCAGCATGTTTGATGATTTTCAGTTGGTAATAACCTGATCGCAAATCGATCTTCGAGAACACAGATGCTTCCTTCAACTGATCAAACAAATCCTCGATCCTTATTCTTGACAGTCAGCTTATTTAATTTTGGATGATTGATACACATTCTCATACTCCCATCCTTTTTCTTTACAAATAACACTGGTGGCCCCCATAGGGACACACTTGGTCTGATGAACCCCTTTTCTAGCAATTCTTCCAATTACACCTTCAGTTCTTGCAATTCTTGTAGTGCCATACAATATGGAGCTTTGGACACAGGTGCAGCTCAATGCACCAGATCAATTGTGAATTCTACTTGTCTTTCAAGCAAGATGCCCAATAAATCATCTGGAAACACATCGGTGTACTCACTGATGACTGGTAGGCGATCTAATGTCACATCCCCAATTGACTCATCTTGAAGGCTAACTAGGTAACCTTGGTAATTTCCCTTTGCCAAAAGTTTCTCTGCTTGCAAGGTTGAAATAAGGCAGGGAAGTACCTTAATTTTGGATCTGTAGAATCTAAATTCCTCCTTCTCGTCTCTTTGGAATACTACTTCTTTTTCTTGACACAAAATAGTAGCTTGATTACTGCTTAATCAGTCCATACCTAGAATAATATCAAAGTCTTTCATTTCGATTATGTTCAAGTTAGCTTGAATGGTTAATCCCTCGAAGTTTATAGGTACATCCCTAGCTATCTCCTTGGCTCCAATTATTCCTCCAGATAGCATACTAAGTTCTAGTATATTACCCATTTTCTCTCTTACCAAGTTTAGTCTAGCTAAGCATGCAGTAGATATGAACGAATGCGCAGCACTAGAATCAATTAAGACATAAACAGGAATACTAAGGATAGATAGTATACCTGCTATCACATCAGCATCGTCGACTACTTCCTCATGGGTCAATGCATAAATCCTTGCCTTTCCCTTATTATTCTACTTCTGGATCCTGACTTCTGGTTTGGGTTGGATTCTTAGTTTGTCCTTGATTCTGAGTAGGCTTTCCATGGTAGTTGGCTGTGAAATGGCCTATCTGTCCACATTTATAATAGATTTCCTTACCCCGAAAGGCATTCTCCCTTATAATACCTTCCACACTTGAAGCACGGAGCCAAGTTGAATGTATTCTTACCACTTCCTGACCCTGTGTTTGGTCACTTGTTTGGAGCTTGATTCTGGTTACGATTCTGATATTGATTATGCCATTTCCTCTAATTCCCATTATCTTAGTTTTTCTTTCCTGATGCATCAAATGCCTTATGGGTTACTCGCTCCAAATTCAAATGGGAGGATATAGCATGTGGCCACTCCAAGACTTCCTCATATGTGGTGAATTCATTGGCAGCCATTATCCCACCTATTTCAGGTCGTAAACTAATCTCAAACATGCTTACCTTCTTTTCGTCAGTGTCAACCAGATGATGGGCAAATCTAGAGAGTTGTTCAAACTCCCCTTCATAATCTCCCAACGGCCTATTCCCTTACCTCAACTGTAGAAACTCCATTTCTTTCTGGTCATGTAGTGCTTTGGAGAAATACTTTTGCATTAATACTGCCTTAAACTGTTCCCATGTCATGGCTTGTTGTTGTACCATAGTTTGGGTGCGTAGATAAGACTCCCACTAATACCCTACACCTTCAATTAACATAAACTCTGCACAAGATAACTTCTAGGTATCAGTACAAGTAATGTGCTTGAATATCCACTCCAAAGCCCTCAACCATTCTTTGGCAACCAGTGCGCCAGCCTTGCCATCAAAAGAAAGTGGCTGGTATCATCGAAACTATTCAACAATCCAACTGGTGTTGTCTGCATTGAGGGGTGGGTTTGGTGTGAGATACATTGGATCTAGCTTGGGCAGTTGCAGGGTCTCACTGCTGGCTAAGTCCTTGTATAGCTTGAACTAGATCTCTCAGTAGGGTGGCCTTTCTGTTGACACCCGCATTTTTCTTTGCTTGTGGTCTCACCATTTTCCTTTACGAAACAAGACGAATCCTTATGATTTAATGAACCATCACAATTCAGTCACTTTAGCTACCTCAAACTCTCTTGTGAATGCCGAGCCCAAGGAATACCATTTATGTAAAGTCCAGTTAGCTTGGGGCATAGTTTGAATAGGTGAAAATAGGCCTTGAGGCGGTTTTACCTTTGGACGCGAGGTGTAAGCTTTAAGGCGCTTTGAGGCGTAAGCCTTGATAATAAATGGAAAAGAAGGGGAAATTTTTTAATAAAGCTATAAAAACAAACTATTTCCTTCACCTATGCAAATAACAAACTAAATTAGACACTAAAAATCACTAATCACTATAGCATTGGAGGAAACAGTTGAATTTTAAAGCTCCACTCATGGATGAACAGTAACAGTAACACGTCAACTCCATTAAAACACCACTAATGGATGAATTTAATTATAATAATATAATACTATTTTAATATGTCTCTTACGAGACAATGTTTATTCATTACCACGTGTACATTTCAACACAAAAGAAAAAAGGATCCAAGAAATCAACAACGGTAGGCGGTGGACTGGTAGGTGGGATGGACTTTCACATGCATGCATCAAAATTGTAGATCAATATATTATATATAATATATGTTACTTATAATTCCAAGGAACACATGTGCAGTATATTATATGTATAATACATTTTACTAATAGATACAAAGCACAAAGCAAGCAATCTCTGAAATTGAACTGAGCACACTGCACGATGAAGAACTCAAAACCCAACGACTACGGGTGAGCCAAGAACCAGAAATAGAAGATGGAAGGAGCTCACCTATTGGGCTATAGTATTTTTTTTGGGTTAAAAAAACTCTAAATTGAAGTACGATTTTTGGGCTTAAGCCTTACCCGCCTGGAGGCACAGCTCAAGAAGCGAATGCCTCTAGACAATAGGTGACAGCCTCGTCCCCGACCGTTCTAAAAAGGCCACTTTGAGTCATGAACAGTATGCCTCAGGAGGCATGCCTCCGTCTCGCTTTTTGAAACTATGGCTTGGGGGTATTTTAATAACTTTTAACTAATTTACGAGGACTAAAATATCTTGTCAAATCAAGTATATTTATTGATTACCAGTTATGTTCAACTCATTTTTTGATCTTTGTTGAATGCCAATCTCTTATTTGCTGTTCTTGTACTTCATATAAAATCTTTATACGTAACTATCTGAAAGGCATGTAAATTTTGTAAAAACACTTGAACTATTTCTTACCTCGGAGTCGGCGGAGCAGACGATGGGGAAGAGTTACTAAAAAGTTTTTCTACTTGAAAATACATTTTTTTCTCAAATCGGTTGTCTTCTTTCTAATTGATTTAAATGGTGCCCAACTATCGCCTTCCAGGTAAGAAAGGAGGTCACACAGACCACTTAATTCCCATACAAGCCTTAGACAGTTTAGATCTTGTTGACAAAGCCTTTAGTTTTGCGACTATTCATCTCAAGCAGAATTCCAACAATAGATAAAATAGCAAAACAATTTTTTTTTCTAAAATATCTTTGGAAATCTTGGAAAAATTTTTGCAAGTCTAGAGAAACGTAGACCTGCTCTGATACTAAGTTGTAAGTCCTTGAGTTCAGAAAGAACCTGGGACACTATCTGATCTTTAAAGGTACTTTAAATGCGGAATTTATAACATATAATTAATTGCGGAAAAATCTCTTTAATAATAAATAAGGAATTCGTCTAATAAATCTTGAGATCCAGAAGTAAAATAAATAAATAACGAGGAGTTCTAAAGAATAATTTAAAGCAACTCCAAAGTTAGTTGCTAGCAGCCTGCGCCTGTCGACCCGCCACCAGCTCCGAAACCTGAAAGTTTTAGTTTGAAAAAGTGAGTATATAAAAATATACTCAGTAGACTCTAGCGCATATTAATCAATTTATATCATCAATATAACATGAAAGCATGCAAATCGTTCTTTCTTGGTGGTTCTGGTCTGATATGATCTGGTCTTTGAAAACAAGAATCATAAATGACTACATGTTCCTGTTCTTATGCATTAAAGCACATACGCGTATAATATTAAAGAACTTTTGAGCATATAATAATATGCAATCTTTCTTATAAGGGTTAATTTCGCAAATCGTCCCCAACCTTTAGGTTAAGAATCTGTTTCGTCCCCAACATTTTTTAAGACACATTACAGGCCCCAACCTTTGAAAAATATGCACAAATCGTCCATTTTTACACTATTCCACAAAATTTTTAACAAAAAGACGATTATACCCCTGAGACTTTTTAAATTTTTTTTTAAAAAGTTTTAAAAAATAATAAAAAATTAAAAACTAACACAACCCACCCCACCCCACCCCACGCCACCTTCCTCTCTTCGGTGGCCCATTCCGGCAGCACAAATGGGGGTGAATCCCTCCCATTTGCTACCATTTGGGCAGCACAAATGTGCCGGAAATGGCAGACATTTTGCTGCCATTTCTGGCAGAAAATGGGGGGTGAATTTCCCCCATTTTGCTGCCGGAAATGGCAGTAAAATTGGGAGGATTCACCCCCATTTGTGCTGCCACTCTGGCAGCACAAATATTGTCGGAAATGGCAGCCAAATGGCTCCCATTTCCGGCAAAAATGGAGGTGAATCCCCCCATTTATGGCAGCAAAATGGGGGGATTCACCCCCCATTTGTGTTGCCATTCAGGAGATCGGAAGA
>CAVNYN010254263.1:0-10319 GCA_963692815.1 Nyctanthes arbor-tristis | reverse complement strand
AACCCCCCCCCCCCCCCCCCCCCCCCCAAAAAAAAAAAAAAAAAAAGGCAACTGACAATGCTTTCGTTTTTGCATTTTCTTTATATCGTCAACATTGATTATTCTGGTCTCTGTGCAGTCAACAACAAATCGTACATTGGATCAGCAATGCACTGTTACTCGTCCTGGGCTTGCTCCTATAGCATCATCACTTGCAGTTGAACTTCTAGTGGGAATCCTGCATCATCCATCTGGGTACGTTTCTTTGAATTGAAATCTGCGCAAAATCTTGCAGTTTCTGACAATGTTAGATGCAAGTTTCTTTAAATTTGAGAATTTGTTCATTGGATGGTCCTATCTATAGTTAATGCTCTTTTTCAATTTTAATTGTGCAGGATATTTGCCAAAGCTGAATTTGCTAATTCAACTGATTCTATGAGCACCGAACAGCCTCTTGGGATACTGCCCCATCAGATTCGAGGTTCCATCTCGCAATTTTCTCAGATGACACTTGTGGGTCATGCCTCAAGTAGTTGCACAGCGTGTAGCGTGAATGTAAGTATTTGCCTTTTAGCACATGGTCCCTAAAGCAGTAAGGGAATGTGAATCTTAGCTTTCTTGATGTTTTCTGGTTACGATGAGCTTCTCCTTTTTGTTTATGCATTCCCTCTGACCATTTGCTTCTGTTTGCACTGTGTTGTATTGGAATAAAGATTTTAAAATGAGATTATTTTGCTGGAATTGCTGTTTTTGAAGTCAATCTTAAATCTTCTGCGTTCAAGTAGTCAATAACATTCTGGAAATCTAATGTTGTTCAGGTGGTAACTGAGTATCAAAAGCGGGGGATGGAGTTCATACTTGAAGCTATTAATCATCCTACTTATCTGGAGGATCTAACTGGATTAACCGAGCTAATGAAGTCAGCTGGCTCATTTGAATTGGATTGGGACGATGAAACTAATAACGAGGATGATGAGTTTGTTGAAATCTAATGTATACTCTCTCACTTGGTTTTGCATTATATATTAGTTGCAGTTCCTTTAATCTACTGTACATAAATAGGGCGAGGACAGCACTTCTCAAGATAAATTGTATAATAACTCAAGAAAACAGGTCGTTTCTAAACATAGTGGAAAAACTAGTCGTTTCACATTAAATATTCCTTTTATATTTCAGAACAAAAATTGATCAAATTATTATTAACAAATTTTTCAAGGATTTATAAATGTTAATCATTCTTCTACAATCAGTTTAAATTTATTTTGACATAAAACGCGAACCTACGAAAAGTTGTAATTTTACTACGTGTACACAAAATTTTGACAAAAGTTTTTTTTACACAAAAATGCGGTAAGAATCTGTTTTTCGCAAGTAACGTCACTTAAAAATCAATTACCTTAATTTTGCCAACTCTCTTCGTAAAAATTGTGTACAAATGGACTTTTTCTTGTTCTAATATATTTGAATTCAATCTAGTTAGTTTTTCCCTCTGTCCCACAAAAATAATCCCATTTTATTTTTTACATAGATTAAGAAAATATCAGTTATTGAAAATATACAATTTAACATATATTTCTCAATATGTCATTTGACTTATTTAATATTTCAATTGAGTCTTTGTTGTTGATTATTGTACACTATAAATTAGTATATATTAGAAAATTAAAAATTTAACTTAGAAAAGGAAAATATAATTTAGAACGGATGAAAAAAGAAAGGAGGGATGTCTTTTTCAGATGGAGGGAGTATTTTCTAAAGTTTTTTTTCTTCATTCTTTGGCCCACTTAAATAAACGTTCATGGTGTACTGCGGCCTGTGGGTCGGTTTAGGTCCAATTATTAAAGATCGGACCAAGATTGGATCCTACCCGCGCATAGAAAGTGGTCCGGATTAGGGAATTTGGTTTGCAAAAGGGGGAAAAATGACGGCTCATGCTGATTCTAGAGGCTTTGCAAATTCTCAAGTGCTCTCTTCTCCGACACGGTGCAGCCGGATCAATCGCGTCAACAACCCCGATTCACATTACAAGCTCAGAAGCCCAGATAAAATCTCCTTTTCCTATCCTCAAATTCGCCGCTCCATTGCAGTTAAGGCATCGGCGTCAATGGCCAGTGATCTAGGTTTAGTTAAAGCGACTGACTCCGTGCCCAATTCTTCCATGAAGCTCCTATTTGTTGAAATGGGTGTTGGATATGATCAACATGGGTAATTCACACCCCCTTTCTTCTGTCACACACTCAAGCTCACCGCCATCGCACGCACGCACTCAAGAAGATATAATTCTGCTTTTTGGTTTCAATGTGAATTTTGGTGGAAAACAGGCAGGATATTACTTCAGCTGCGATGCGAGCTTGTAGGGATGCTATATCTTCTAATTCAATCCCTGCCTTCAGGAGAGGTACTTCCTCTTCTTCGGAATTGTTGTTTAATTATTGTTAGTTGAACGAGTTACCGAGTGTGAGTACATATGCATTCATAGATACATGTCTTGTATTGTTATTTTTATCCTGGTATCCGATTGGAATTAGAGTGCTGTCTTTTATGATCATTGTGCATGTGGAATGTTGGCTGAAGTCTAGCACCTCTAAGCTCTAACTCTTAAGTTAGATTTGTTTTATTAGTGGCTATGTGGTTCCATGTGAAATAATTGAGATGATAGATTGGAGTGAATTATTTTTTATTTTCTGGGTTGATGAAAGAAGGAATGCATGATGATATGGCACGAATCAATAATGCTACTCTGGTATGAAGAAATGGGTTGTGCTCCATCTTTTTTTTCTATAAGACCGCCGTTACAATTTCCTGCTCAATGTAGTATTTCCTCACTCTTGAATAAGCAATCTTTGGATCCGGCAGTTCTGTCAATGGGATTTTGTTAATGGGATTTTTGGAAGTATAATGTGCATGATCGACTATCATTTTGCATATACTTCAGTTTCTATAGTGCTTGTTTTATACTATATTTTGTTCATACTAAAAGAAGAAAAAAAAAATACATGAATAAATTGACCTTCTTTACCTTTTTTAATCAATCTGAGAAATTTTAAGTTGTTAGCAATCTGGGCTTGAACAAGATTCCCTTTTTATTTGCAAGAACACCCATAAAATGTAAATTGAATAGATTCTGTATATTGACTTTTAAAATGGTAGCATATCTAGTCCTCCTTTAGGGATTCCCTACTTCTGCTTAAGGCTTTTACATGTTGCTTTTTGACCTTCATCATTGCCATATGATGCTATCTACATTTTACAAGTTTATTGCCTCAAGTAGGTAAATGCCTCACCTTTTGTTTTGGGGTACAGGGTCCATACCTGGTGTTTCCTTTGAACAGATGAAACTGCAGATTAAGCTGGGAGTTCCTCGACCTCTCCAGCATCTTTTGGATGTTGAGAAGGTGAAATCAGTTTTTCCTTAGTAAGTGTCTTACAGGCTTACAGTCTTCTCTTTGTAACTGTTCCTCATGGGAGTATCTTGACTGTTCTTATGTAACATAGTGGAGCAATATCAAATGTTGAGGTTGTGGATGGCGGACTAATATGCTCAAGTGGTGTGCATGTGGAAGAAATGGGAGATAAGAATGATGACTGTTACATTGTAAATGCAGCTGTGTATGTTGGTTATTAAGTTACCATTCAATATGAAATCGGTTAGTTTCTCTTCCATTCTTTCTCTAGATACTTTGGTCCTGCGAAATTTGCATGGCAATAGACAATGGGGTTTGCTGCTGCAGATAGTTTTATTTAATGAATGCACTTTTGGTTTTTGTACAGTAATTATCTTCATGTGGAAACGTTGTTGCTGCTAAACTGACATAGTCATCCTCATATAAGTAACTGCATGCAAAAGTATGTTGGATACATATAGATATATATATATATATCAACATAACATAAACAGTCACAAATTATGCAGTGGCTGTGCATAACATAGAGGCCTTAAACAAATCTGGGATTGGTAAGCATACTGGGTGGAGAAGCTCAGATTGTTGCCCGTATGAATTACATACAAGCTGGTTGTGTGTGTCTCTGATGGCGTGGAGCTGCACTATTATGAGGCAGTTTTTTGGGTGAAGCAATGGGAGAATTTCATAGAACTCACTTCCTTTAAAGTATAAGAGGTTAACTAATTTGCAACATTGGCTTGAGAAATATCCTTGTATGTCTTTGACAAAAATGCTTTATCCTTCAAATTTCCTAGCTAAAAACAGAAAATCTTCATTGTGATTTTGCACTTCGATGAATTGGATTGTGTTGCTCTCTATTGATGAGTGAGTGCGCCAAAATACTTGTTATCGATATCATTCATTTCATTTCATTTCATAAAACTATTATAACTTCTTCAGCTTATAACAGCATTAAAGGACCAGCTAAAAATCACAAGTCAACTTCGTAAACCACAAAACAAGCTATTCTTGAAAAGAGCACTCTCTTATTGATTGATATTGATAAAAGAGTACTATTATTGATTGGATTTTGCACTATCTTGTGCTCATAAGTCAAAATACTGAGCGTCTGGACATAAAACCATTTTTTCTTGTATGACAATAAAACAAAGGAGGTTATAAAAGTCTCTGAAATTAAAAAGATTTCATATTCTTTGACGATGGTGGTCTGTATATTTTGCACCGTTGTAGGAGAAAAGTTCTCATTATTTAAAGTACTAGGTTCCAAGTCAGAAAAAGATAGTTTTTGTCATTGAAAAGAATTTCCCATAACATGAAAAATTGGCTTTTTTCACAGGTTTTTTTTTCCCTTCTTGTTTTTTTTTTGGGTTGGGGGATTGTGCAATTTTGGGGGGAAAATCCTAACAAACCGGAGTACGAGTGCCAGAAACCTTTTTGTTTATAAATTTGAAAGGGCTGTCTGACAGTATTAGAGTCATCAAAAACTATTAGCATGAAATAAGTGTGTTTTTGAAGGTTATAATACATAATGTTGGGTGATTTCAGAAAAATCCTCATAACACAGGTCTCCAATTGTTAAACTGTTACATTCATTCATATGAAATAAGCTGAAAAGACTCACAATGTAAGATCCATCAAAATCTAAAAACTTCAAAAATTTCAAACATTTTAAAAGGCCAAATACACTATTTTGCACAGTTTTGATGAACTCTCATAATTCCACGTATAAATCTCCAGAACCAGTCCTTTTTTATATCCCTAACAAAACCACTTTAGTGGTTGAACAATAGTTTTGAATTTTGAGCTCCCTTATTCTCCATTCACAACAAATAATCAATGGTTTTCACTTTGCAGATCCCACAAAATGTACAACCAATCTATAATAATTAAAAGAAAAAAAAAACTAACAAAAATGCTAGTCCTTACATTATCAGAGCTGCATACAAGAGTTGATTCCAAGTATCAGGCAATCCCGGGAGGCACCAGTGGCTGCAATCAACACCTGAGTGATCGCCACTATAAGCCGATGGATGAGCATCCTTCCTTAGTTGAGAAAGTGTTGTGATGTCAAGTAGATAAACTGGTTTCTTGACCCGGCTTAGTACTTTGTTAACAACAAGAACTTCAGGAGGTGTTCCTGCGGGATACGTTGACCCTTCTAATGGTTTCTGTTCACCGTAGCAGTTCTTTGATGCCGAACTCCAATCCCTACCCCTGTAATCACACAATTCACATCAAATTTTACGTTTTTTACAAACATTGGTTGATGATGTCAAACTTGATTGTTTCCTTACATGTAGTGAGTAGGTGAAATCCCCTGGAAGAAAACTTTGGTCTTGGTGGGATCGACATTGAGGTCGACCCATCGTCCCCAGGTTGTCAAGCCTTTGTAGAATGCCACTAGCCGATCCATGTCTTTGGACACGGTCGAGCCATCTTGTATATAATCCCATCTGTAAGAATATATCATATACTCTTAATATACATGTGTATACAATAATACAAAATTGAAAAGAAAGGAGTTTAATATAGCATACGCTTGATCTTCTCCTTTGTGAGTCCACCAATGCCATGTGTTGAAAACGAGCATGTCCATTTCTTTCCACGCATTGCCTTGTTGAATCGAGTCCAATTTCAGTACTCGGCCGATGGCTTCTCGTGTTATGTCTACCAAATATGGGGATCTAGAAAGATGCATGGTAACGCCATAGTCCTGCCCATCAAAATTACATTTTATTTTTTAATTTTATTGAGTTTCTTAAGCTTTAGATGATCTTTTTAATTGAGTTTTAATTAATATAGTTTTGAATTGCTATTATTATTATTATTATTATTATTATTATTATTATTATTATTATTATTATTATTATTATTATTGCGATTACACCCCACCTTGAATTAATTACTCAATCATTTGGTACAGACAACTATTCTTTTGAACTTAAGAAAAAGAAGTGTTCAAATCTGATGCAACAGTAATATAACTGACCTCAAAGGTAATGGAAGAAAGTGACTGCTGCCTCACAAAACTGTTCTTAGAATTTGGAACAGAGGAATGAATCATACAAGCCAGAGACTGCCATTGATTAGAACTCAGTGAATCACCAACAAACATAATCTTCTTTCCTCTCCATCTTGTAAGAAAATCCACTCCGTCGAATCTGAAATGATATCATGAAAACAACATAAGATATCGAATTCTACGAAACAGCTAGGCAGTTTGTGTTAGCAGGGTACCTGGGCAGGTCACAGGAATCAGGTTTCCAAGAATACTTGAGATACCCATTATCCGGTCGTCCGTACTTTTGGCAATCAAATTCCGGGTCGATGAAGGGGCAGCTTGAGGATTCATAAACAGGATATGAGGAATCAAACACCCATTTACCTTGAAACAAATTGCACCCAGTGGCTAGCTGTTTACTTCTGAAAGTCTTGCTAATATTGTGAGCCTGCTTTCCTGTTACAAGTGTTATAGCTGCAGATGCAAAAACCAGAAATTGAAGAACCCAACGACTCAAACCCATAGTGGGTTTTTGCTACAGAAAATGAGAAGATAGAAACCGACAGAGCAATGAAGAACATCTGTCATCAAATTCATGTACTTAAGTAGCTGTAGGTGCCTGAATTTTCTTTCTTTTTTTGTGCTTTCTTTAATGTGGGGTTTGGGATGGTTACATGGATTATTATTGAACAGATGATAGAATAATGAATTCTTTAGGTCTGACGTGAGTTGGAAATCTTGGAACGATTGGAGAGAGAGTGTAAAATGAGGTGATTGTGGGGTCTTTTTTTGTTGGAAATTTGTCTTCTTGGAAACTCAACATTCACTTGCATTGCAGGGATCGTTCTCTTGCCTTCTCCTATTGTGTCTTTTTATGTCACGGGCTTGTTGATTTTCAGCAAAGACAATGTGAACCCGTCGGCAAATGAATAATGTTATTTATCTATTTCCGGTCTAGTTGTTATTTCTTTATTGGTAGTTGAATAAATCAATGTCTATGTGTATTTATGCATCTCTACCCATTCTCCAATATAGTGTTGGCAACTAGATTAAAGACCGTCTAAATAAATAACATTACTCTCGACAAATTGTTCCGTCTACTGTGAAATCCGTTAAATTGCGTTTTCACGATTTGTCGTTTAACCTAACAACCCTGGACAGTCGATTCCCCGCCCTCCATTCTTTGTAAAATACTTACTGTTTTTGCGTTGAATCAATTACCCGATACTCTAAATTCATAATAATGATTGGTCCTTGTGAAAGCAAGTTGGCAAATGAGGAATTCTAGACATTATGGTAGGATAGTGGCACCTATTGGGTGTGGATTTTTAATACATCCAATAAAATTCTTCAACTCAAAGCAATAATATATTGCTGTGTCATTTTTGATTTTGAAAACTTTGGAATAAAGGAACAATTTGTCATGATTAAGGTATTATTATTGTTTAGTTGTCTGTAGACTTAGGTTATATATTATTGTTTATTTAATGGATTGGTCTGATTGAATGGATGGCATTTTGTTTTGTGAACAAAATTCTAGAACTAGAAGATTACCATATTCGCTATATTGGTAAAATCAAGAACTGGTTGATACTAGCTTGTAAGGCCTTGTTTCAATGTTGAAAGACTCGATAAAATCCAGGTTTTCCTTAAATATAGCAAGCCTCTTTTCCTTCTCTGCATCATCTTCATATAAACGTCCAAATTGTACCATCCACTGGTCATGTTTTTTGACAGTTGATGCAGCTTTCAGTGAACGGGCTGTGGCTTCAGACGCCCATGGCTTCAGAAGTAACACGGAAACAAAAATAAGCTTCCAAGTTGTGCTCAAGGCCATTCTCTCGAGAAGTAGGAAAGTCTTAATGTATTTGAATTTACAGAGAGAAGAAGATTATGTTGTGGTGTCATGATTCAGGAGCAACCAGTATTTATAGAGCAGAGTACCCCGCATTTCCAAGTTCTAATTCAGCTTAATAATTCTGCTATTTGTGGATGAACTCTATCACTATTATGAGGAGATTTTTTTTAGCAAGATCCTGATAAAGGATGAGCTCTTTCAGTGAGATCAGCTCCTCCTACTCCGAGCTCTATTTAAGTTTAGGATGATTGCAAGTCAGGAGCTCCATTTTATGAGCTTTATTTAGGATGGTACCATTGTATTTTATGATCTTATTTGGCATTCAGCGAGATAATAAGCATGTTCAAATGATCCCTCTATAATATATTAAAAAAAAAAAAAAAAAAAGTGGGGGGTGGGGAATTGGGTGATTTTATCGTCAGAATAAATTACTTAAGCTATTTGGCAAGCTCATGTTCTAGCTAACTATAATGGAAAGGTCCGAGCTATCTGATCTTCATGATAAATGCGTTTTGTGTGCTTATCCAGTGGGAATTTGTCACTGCAGTTTGACTTTGGTGTATGTCTAATAAATTCCGTCTGTTCTCCTTCAAATTTTGCTGAGGCATGCATGTCAGCATGTGGAAGAAAAGGGAAGATATAGCGATTATGGGGGACTAATGTGCAAAAGCGCTGAAGAGAATGACTGAAATATCAAAAGGGAAAAGTTGCTTAGATTTACATTTACAATGTTACGATCGCACCCCATAAAGGGGGCGTGATCTCGCCACACCTCATAATATTTTGCTTATATAGTATAGTTTATTTTTTTTGAGAAAATTATATATAGTATAGTCAGATATAGATTTTATCATTCAACGACAATGCTCTTCTAGAACGCTTGTGGATATTGATATTTTACCGAGTTATTTGTGATCTTTAGCTCTGTATACCCTATGACGGTCAAAAATAATTTTAAAATATCTGAAATTTTAACGTTATATATTATAAACGAATGACACTGATAACAACTATTTTGATGCACAAAGTCATCATCATTGATATATTTCTCAAGGTAAGGTAGCAAATTAATTAAATTTTTACTTCTTCAAAAAAATTGAGTTTTATGAAATTCTCCCATAGCTTCATCCAAGCAACCGCCTGATAAAGCTGTGATGCCACCCCGTCAGTGACGCGGATAACTAGCTTGTAATTCATGCCAGCAACAACATGAGTTTCTCCTCTGACAATTTTTTTTTTTTTTCAGGAAACGTGTAATTCATTCAACAAAAAGCCTCAAAAAACAGGGCAAGAAAAATAGGAATACAAGATATCTATAAGTTCGTTCCTGGCCTAGTTAAGGCAAAGGAAGCAAATGAGTGTGCAATACGATTATCTTCACATGGGATATGTATGCATAAGCCACATTTCCTATCATAAAGAAAAGCAAGAATATGTCGGAACAAAGGAGCAAGGCCACCGTGATCCTCCAGATTTTTTTGACCTTGGACGACCTTCAAAGCGTCCGTCCTCACCTCGCTAGCCCATATCAAATTGTCCTTTAGGGATCGCCATCGCCTCCGCTTGTTCCACACTATAGACCCCATCGAGTGTAACGGCAAAGGCCATCACCACTTCTCCCTCATTCCATGCACATCCGCTAATACCCACGGATTGCTCCCGCACTGCAGCATCAGTAACCAAAGTCACCCCATCCGTGCAACCATTTCCACCCCTCCATGCAGCGCCCAGCTTCTGATTTCCCAGTCGTCTCCCCTCTTTTTTCGCCAAGCTGGCCAAGTAGGTTAACGCCCGGTCGCCTATGATTTCACTCTCCAGCGTCTTCTCTCGAAAAATCATCATGTTCCTTGCACCCCATATCGCCCATAACAGCATCACCATGTTCTCCTGTCCTCTGCGTTCTCATCATTCAAAATGGCTGCCATGAAATGTTGAAAATCCATTCTCCCTAGCCGTTTGATTTTCCACCAGTAGCCCGAGCCCTCCCAAACTTTTTTGGCCTACAACACCAAACAAAGATGTGATTGTTCCCCTCAATGTTATCGCATCCATTGTACCGAGACCCACTATTAACTTG
>CAVNYN010254261.1:6418-124534 GCA_963692815.1 Nyctanthes arbor-tristis | reverse complement strand
AGACCACTCAATTCAGTTCCAGCTATCACTGCTACCATCCCACAACCTAGAAATATCAACCAAGCCACCAATCCATATAGGCCCAAGTTTAAAACCATCACTCCCACAGAAATACAAGCTAGAAGGAGCCAGGGGTTGTGTTTTAGATGTGATGAAAAGTATCATGTTGGGCATGTTTGTAAGAACAGAACCTTGAATTACATTGTTGTAGAAGATGGTGAAGGGACCGAGGAAGTTAAGGAGGGGGTAGAATCAGGGGAAACTGAGGAGGGCACGGAGGAAGCCATACATATCACTATGAATGCGCTAATGGGAAGCACTAAACACAGGACTCTTAGGATTCCTGGGAGAATCAAAGGCAGGAAAATATCAGTGCTGATAGACAGAGGAAGTACCCACAGTTTTATTGATGAAAAGCTGCTACCTGCATTAGGGATGAAGGTTAAGAGAGATAGGAATATGATTGTAAGAGTGGCCAATGGTGATCAGTTGGAAAGTAAAGCCTTGGAGCAACCAGTCTGTTGGCAAATGCAGAATTATGAGTTCCAATTTCCTCTTAGAACCCTGAACTTGGGAGGAAGTGATATGGTGCTAGGCATTAACTGGCTTAGCCAGTTTGGCCCCATTACAACTGATTATGCTGAGGGGTATATGACATTCCAATACCTAGAGGAGATGGTCACCTTGCACAGCGGGTCAGAAGGTAACCTGGCTATGATCACAGGAGAAGAGTTGGTGAACTGGCTCAACAACCAAGATTATGGGATCATGGCTCATGTATACTCCATTACAGAAGAAGAATTGGCTAAGGTGCCAACAGAACTTCAACCAATACTGAATGACTTCAAAGAAGTATTCTCAGAACCTAAAGGGCTACCACCGGAGAGATCTCATGAACATCAGATCACACCTAAAGAAGGAGCACAACCCTTCAAGCTTAGGCCTTACAGATGTCCCTATCTACAGAAAAATGAAATAGAGAAGATGGTCCAAGAAATGTTGGAAACAGGAATTATTCAAGCCAGTAACAGCCCCTTTGCTTCTCTAGTCCTGTTGGTTAAGAAGAAAGATGGAAGCTGGAGGTTTTGCGTTGATTACCGGCAGTTAAACCAACTCACAGTCAAGGATAAATTTCCAATGCCAATGAATGATTGATGAATTACTTGATGAATTACATGGTGCTCAATACTTTTCCAAAATTGACTTAAGGGCTGGATATCATCAGATCAGAGTTGTGCAGGAAGATGTCTACAAAACAGCCTTTAGGACTCATCAAGGATTATATGAGTTTCTAGTTATGCCCTTTGGGCTCACTAATGCTCCGCCACCTTCCAAAGCCTTATGAATAAGGTATTCAAGGATTATATCAGAAAGTTTGTTATCGTATTTTTTGATGACATTCTAATATACAGCAGCAGCTTGCTACAACATCAAAAACATCTCCAGTTGACTCTACAAATACTAAAACAGCAGCAGTTGTATGCCAAACTGAGCAAATGTTCCTTTGGGCAGCAGAAGGTAGAGTACTTGGGCCACATTATCAGTGCAGAAGGGGTTTCAGCTGATCCTAAAAAAGTAGCTGCCATGACAACTTGGCCTAAACCGGTGAACATTAAGCAAATTAGGGGATTCTTGGGGTTGACTGGGTATTACCGGAGGTTTGTTAAGGGCTATGGTAGCATAGCTAAGCCACTCACCAACTTGCTGAAGAAGGATGGGTTTGAATGGACTCCAGAAGCTGACCAAGCTTTTGAATCTTTGAAGGGAGCTATGAGCACCACACCTATACTGGCTATGCCAGATTTCGGCCAACCTTTCATTGTGGAGACTGATGCTTGTTATGGAGGGTTAGGGGCTGTCTTGAGCCAAGGAAGAAGACCTATAGCCTATATCAGCAAGGCCATCACTTCTTCCAAGTTAGGCCTTTCAATCTATGAGAAAGAGTTGCTGGCTCTAGTTACAGCAGTTACAAAATGGAGACATTACCTTGAAGGGCACCACTTCATTATTAAAACAGATCATCAACCCTTGAAATACCTTTTGGAGCAAAGAATCACTACTCCATTACAACAGAAGTGGCTCACCAAGTTGTTGGGGATAGACTATGAAATACAGTACAGAAAGGGTAATGATAACACAGTGGCTGATGCATTGTCCAGGAGGAATGAAACTGAGGGGAAATTCTCTGAAATTACCACAGCCACTCCTACCTGGGTTCAGGAAGTAATGGCCAGTTATGAAGGGGATGAAATAGCCACAAAAACAATACAAACAACTCTCTTGGATCCTGCCAATCACCCAGATTATCAGTATCAGAATGGGGTGCTGAAGTTTAAAGGGAAGCTTTACATCGGGTCAGGAGGGAAAATCAGGCAGAAACTTATAGCTTGTATTCATAGTTCTCAGCAAGGGGGACATTCTGGAATACAGGCCAGCATTTTTAGAGCTAAGCAATTGTTTTATTGGCCGGGCATGGTGAAAGACATCAAGATAGAAGTTCTGAAATGTGAAGTTTGCCAGAGATGCAAACCTGAGCACACTCTATATCCGGGGTTGTTACAACCCCTTACCAGAACCAGCCTATGTATGGAGCCATGTGACTATGGATTTTATAGAAGGATTACCTATCTCTGAAGGAAAATCAGCTATACTGGTGGTTGTGGACAGATTCACTAAGTATGCCCACTTCATAGCTCTTAGTCATCCATTCACAGCAAAAAAAGTAGCTCAGCTATTCCTGGATCATGTTTGCAAGCTTCATGGTCTGCCACAAAGCATTGTATCTGATAGGGACAGAATCTTCACCAGTCACTTTTGGCAAGAGCTTTTTACCTTGATGGGAACCGTGCTTCACATGAGTTTAGCCTATCATCCACAATCAGATGGACAAACAGAGAGGGTGAACCAGTGCTTGGAAATGTATCTCAGATGTATGACCTATGCTAAACCCAAGAGCTGGAACAAATGGATATCATTGGCTGAATGGTGGTACAATACCACTTACCATAGTTCTATCCAGAGAACCCCATTTGAAGCATTGTATGGCATTTCACCTCCACAACTGTCTTTGGGGCCGTATCAACAAACTAGAGTGGCATCAGTGGAGGATTGGTTGCAGGACAGGCAGGCCATGGATAGGCAGCTGAGACAGAGCCTAGCCCAAGCCCGGAACAGAATGAAGTATTTTGCTGACAGAAAAAGGATAGAAAGGGAATTCAGTACTGGTGAATGGGTCTTTCTTAAACTTCATCCTTACCAACAGAAATCAGTGATCAGGAGGGATAATCACAAGCTCAGCCCGAAGTATTTTGGACCTTATCAGATCTTGGAACGGATAGGGTCTGTGGCTTATAGATTGGATCTGCCGCCCACTTCCAAAATCCACCCCATCTTCCATGTATCCTTGTTGAAGAGGAAGGTGGGCACTGAGACAGTTACCTCCACTACATTACCAGACTTTAAGGCTCCAGAACCAACAGAACTTGCTCCCGAAAGGGTCCTTCAGGTCAGAGAAATTCAAAAACGAAGAGGAGTTGTAGTACTGTGGCTGATTAAGTGGAAGGATATGAACTTGGATGAATCCACTTGGGAATCTGCTGAAGAGATTCTGAAAAATTTTCCTCATTTTGAACCTTGGGGTCAAGGTTCTTTTAAGAGGGAAGGATGTCACAAAACAGCAGTGGAAGAAAAGGCAGAAGCATGGCCAGAATGGAGAATGCAGAAGAAGAGGGGAAAGAGAATTGCCAACTGCCAGCCAACTACTTTTTGAAATCCAAATACGACGCCGTTATTTTATTTCAGCTTTGTTAATTCGTATATTGTGTTTTTTTTTTCAAATTGTTAACACGTTTATTATTTTCAATTCCTGTCGTTTTCATTGCTTAAGAGGAGCATGTGAGAGGAGTGGAAGTTAGTTAGGATTTTGTTCTCAATTTTCCCTTCCTGATTCTCTGTATCCTCTACACTTTCTTCTTCTTCTTCTTCTTCTTCTTCTTCTTCTCATCTCTCTCTTACCTTCTGTAATTTCCCTTTGTTATTAATATAAACCTCAGTTGGGTTGTTAATCCCAATTGATTTTGTGGGTGGTGTTCATATTTTCAATTCATTTGAGGGCCAGTTTGTGACATGTTTCTAGTAATATATTATGGTATAAAATCTAGAAGTTGTGTGCTCAATTAAAGCCTGGATCACAAGAAACATGTATGCAGCCCCGGGCTTTAGCAGACGGCATTCAAGTTTAAATGTGGCGACCCCTAAGCTGCAAACTTTTATAAAGGATAGATGCATTGGATTGTTTGCTGAGCCCTGAGCTGTATACTGTCATGTGGGGAATCTGTTTTTAGTTAATCTATCTTTTATTAGATTTATGAATCAACGCAACGTTTAAAAAGTTGGCGAAACAAGACTACATTTTTCAATTTGTTATGCAGCATAAGACTCTGAAGCTCCATTTGGGTCCTAAAATAGTGTGTGGAAAGGAGTAGTACATTGTTCTTGATTGTGGTTGTATCATGGTACCATTGCAAGGTATTGGACTGAGAATTCAACATAGAAATGATGAGCTTCGGGCATGTGGTTTATATAGGCTTGGCCTCTTTAACTTAAACCACTTGCTTTTCGGGTATGATCTCCCCCCATTCATATAAATGGTATCATCAGGTCACCACGACCCCCGATTGCAACAGTGTTTGCCTTAGGTAATAATGGGAGTCTGAAGCTCCGCTTGGATCCTAGAATAGCTGACGAGTTATTATGTATGGACTTTCATCAATATTTCTGTTGTTCCCGGTGCTTAATGTGATTTGAATTATATTAATTATTATATGACCTCTCTTTGATGTAAGGTTCTGAACTCAGAAAGGATATTGTGTGAAACCATTTGAACTTTTTGGTCTGTTGTTTTCGTTTTGTAACAACAGTTTTCATGTTCACAGAGACCAAGAGTTTGCATACCAGGTGGTGGATTTGGGGGGTCTTTACACTGCAGTAAGGCTGGAATCTCTTATTTGGCCTGATGAGAAGAAAGCCCAGGTAAATTGTCTTAAGGATAGTTTTACAACATTTTATGTTAGGTAAACCTTTCTCAACCACGGTGGTACTCTGTAGATGCATATACTTTATGTGGGTGTCTGATGCTCGTCATGACATAAAATACAAGACACAGGAATCGAGATGGAGGGGAGCAAGAGGGATTAGAAGCAGGGGATAGAAAGACTGAACGAGGAGAAGAATCCGATAGAAGCAGGAACTAGGAAAATGTAAATATGCTTGTATTCAGTAATCAAAGTAATAATACAAAAGCGGATGACCCTTTTTATATAGATACAATTAGTCATAATTTAAGTAAGAAATTAAACTTAAAAGCACTGATTTTATACCGAGCATGATGAGTCCCCTCCTTGTCATCTCCTGGGACAGTGTGAGAGGGAATGGAAACAAAGAAATCCATCTTATTGGATATCATCATTCCCCGTTAGATAATTAACCATGAAAACGGAAATGAAAGCTAAACATGGTATCTACAAACAGTAAGGACAATTACATATTTGAAATCCGTTCAGCATTTGGTGTCTTTTTACTTTTTCTTCTTTCTCCCTCCCCCCTTTAAAACCAGGGTCTGGTATATGAAAAAGGAAGTCGGGAACCATTTAGAATGTTTCATCTTAGTTACATTTCATTACTATGACCCATGAATTGTGAGATGGAAATTAAAATGCTAACATCATCACTGACACATCCGTATTTTTGAAACCTAGGAAATGAAGCCTTTATGAATGATGCCATCAGATGGTTCTTGTTCACCAATCAAGTGGTTCTTGTTGACCAATCTGAGCAATTTGTTTTTAAGCCATTGTTATATGAGCTTCTCTCTGGAGGTATGTTGTGAAATTGGTTGGATGAGTAAACTGTTTGTGTCCTTTTAAATCTATATCTTTTTTTATTCTTCATGTAACAGAGTGCTTTTTCCAAATGCAGAAGTGGATGAATGGGAAATAGCTCCACGTTTCTCAGACTTGCTTGAAAACGCCAGTGTGCAATTTTTCAAAGACAGGGTAAAATGCTTACAACCCTCTGACCATTTAAGAATGAGTGGGGCTACAGGATCTGTGTCTGGAGGTGTAGTTCATTTGGAGAGTGGTCTCCTTATTGAATACGACTGGTATATTTTTTCCCATTTTGATTCTTTGAGTTCATTTGTTTCCTGTAAGCACAGGCTTAGATATGAACGTTGGTAAGAGTTCCAAATATAATGTTCCAAATTTTTAAAATATAAAAAAAATAAATAAATAAATAATAAAAATAAAATAAAAATTCTTAGTGATGATAACATTACCTGCCTCAATGATACCTGTGGATCTGTTGCAAGCTTAGTTATTTTGGTTAACATCCATCCAGGAAATTCAGGTCAAAGCTTATTTTTAGTTATGAACCCCTAATGTGAAAATAAACATGGATTGTAGGGTTGAAGAGATCCCTAAATGTCATACTCCCTCCGTCCCAAAAAGACAGTCCAGTATTACATTTCCGTCCGTCCCAAAAAGATAGTCCAGCTGCTAAAATGAGCCTGTATTTAATTTTTTTTCTATGTTTGCGCCTAATTATTTAGCTACTTTAATTACCTAGGTATCAAAAATATTGGGGAATACAATAAACTATTTAATCCTTCATGCTTGGAAATCCAGCCGGCCATTCAAATTCTATTTGAGTCAAAAATCCACCTTCATACAATGATTATTCTGGTTTATTCATCTTCCATTATTTGAAAACTTTATGAATTTGTTCAAAGTCGTCTTCTTGAAGGAATATTCTGGTTGTTCAATTCCTGATGAAATTTAAATTCTTGTGGAATAGTTTCAACTTTTGTAGACCGTGGCTTTAAATTCTTGTTTAAGCTTTCAATTTTTTCAAATGGTGGTGATATGTGCTTATAGAATTTCAATGGCCACAAATTGTATTACACTCATTTCAACATTACACCTACTTTTTCATTGGAATTAATTCCACATTATTAATTAGGTATACATTGTTCCAACAATATTAGCTGCTATTCCTTAATTCATGTGAAATGACCTACCTGTCCTATCTTTGTGGGACGGAGGGAGTGTTTGATTAGTTGTCCTGCTTTCTTTGGATTGTTTCTGTATCTTGAATATTCCCTATTCAGATTTGCATGTTAATAATGCTTGTGTATCTTGTGCTAATTTGTACATTTTAGATACTTCTGTTGTCCAAAGGAAAATAATGGCTTAACTTCTTATGACATAAACCAGATTCAGTGACTGCTAGAGGATTGACTTATGCTCTATGTATTTTGCTTACTTTACTGAATATAAGCCAGGTGATTTATGCATGCTGAAATGCTTCAGCTGATTTTTATGCATTCTGAAATGGACAGCCAGGTTGGTGCTTTCACTTGGAGGTCAAGCAAAACTTGATTTTGTAGCAGGTGCTTTGGAAAATGCATTACCATTTTCTACGATCGAGGATGCTAATGTTAGTGTTTGAATTGGGAACACTCATTTTCATACCAACACTACTTCTAGTGAACTCAAGCAGTTGTGTCCATCAAAATAACTCTCTATGTGATAACATGTAATGCAGAAAGTCAATGAGAAGCTGAGAGCATTGGAGCACAAGTACTTTGGCAGAGATATTCCAGTTCGTGTTGCTGTTGTAGGATGAGGTTACTCTGGAGTTGAGTTGGCTGCTACAGTATTTGAAAGACTGCAGCATAAGGGAATTGTGCTGGCAATTAATGTTGGACAGACAATCTTGCCAAATGCTCCACCTGGTAACAGAGAAGCTGTACTAAAGGTAAGATATTAAATAAATAAATTACTTGATTCAGATGAAATGTTGCTTTATGATTTTATCCCTTTCTTCTGTTTGAGTCTGATCTTGTCCTTTCTTGTTTTGTCTCAAATGCCAAATTGTGGCATTCCTGTGATCGGTAGGTTCTTTTGTCTCAGAATGTTCAACAGTTGCTAGGTTATGTTTTCTGTTGTATAAGAAGGAATGGAAAGTGTCATGGGCAAACAAATGTTGAAGCAAATGGCAAATTTGGAGCTTCTCATGAGCACGTAAATGATGAAGCTCTTGATGATGCAACAGATTTTACTTCTGAAAGTCTAGTAATAGAGCTGCAGCCTTCTGACAGGGGATTGCAAAGTCAAATTATGGAAGTTGATTTAGTTTTATGGACTGTTGGGACTATACCTCAACTTACTCTATTAGAACCTAATGGTAAACCCAATGGGCTTCCTCTTAATGCAAGGGCCGAGTAGAAACTGATGAAACTCTTCGCGTTAAGGGTCATTCACGTATATTTGCAATGGGAGACTGTTGTGCATTTGGAGACAAGCATGGAAATTGGCTTCCAGCCAATGCACAGGTATGGTATAATATTTTAATTAAAAAGCGGTTATCTTACATACATATTACACAGGAGGAAGGAAGAATCATCTATCACTTCGTGTGTATGTTAATTTCAGTCAACTGATTCCTGAGCTTCTTTGGGTTTCCTTCCAGGTAGCATTACAGCAGGCAGATTTTGTTGGTTGGAATCTGTGGGCAGCAATAAATGGTAGGCCTCTGCTGCCATTTAGGTAAGATCTTACAGCGGCATGCTCTTTATTTTTTAAATCTTTTATATGGTATCTGAATTCTTTCTGGATAGACACAGTATTTAATTACTAGAGAAATGGAGTGGTTGAAAGGAAACAGAAAGTTTGTTCATAAATAGAAAAACAGTTCCCTCTCCATTGCAAGTCACTCAAAGCCGCACCCCACCCCCCAAACACCCCCACCCAAAAAAAAGAACGAAAAAAAAAGAAGGCCACAACAAAACTGAGCACACCTATTGTCAATTTTGTTATAATTTGCTATTTAATGCTGTTGCTAGGACCTCAATGTAATAGAACATTGTAGAAATTTCTTATTTTACATAAGGTTGACGAATGTACCCCCTCTAATTTATTGTTTATTATAAATCTTTGTTTTGTAGTTCACATTACTCATTGCTTGCATGCGCGTTTTGCTGAGAATACTTGAGAACCTGTTTCGTTACTTGAATTTGTTGTATGTTCCTCACGTGTCTGAGATGTTTGTCGGAATATCCGTAGTGTGTGCCAGTTCATGAATTTTGTTCAGGGGCCCCAATTTTTGTTATTTAATTTGGGCCCCAAAACCCACATTTGGGTTCCTGGCTTACTGAGTGGAGTACCGGAATTTTTTCCGTGGGTCAACTAGTCACATTTTCATTTCCAACCTCATATTTTTCATGAAATTTATTTTCTGCCTGCAGGTTTTAGAACATAGGTGAGATGATGACTCTTGGGAGGTATGATGCTGCTGTTTCACCAAGTTTCCTAGATGTATAACTTTGGAGGGTCCCATTGGCCATACAGGTAGAGTGATCCTTGCTATACTCTACCTGATCGATTTGGCATGTTGGTCACAACCTTCAGATTGGGGGATATAAAGTTCTCCAGAGTCACAAATGGTTGCCTTCTAAGTTATATACATGCCTTTAACATATGTTTTAGGTTAAATATAAATATAAATACCACAGCTAAAACTACAGAAAGCGTGGGAAAATTAAAACCCGATTTCTTATATCAGCCTCTTTCATTCCCTTACTTTTACACTTGACTTTTTGCTGCAATCTCATCATTGTTGTGCGGCTACCCTTAGCGAAGCGAAGGGTTAAACTTTTGCAGTTTTTCCTATTATTCTTCATTCTCTATTTCTGATTCTGTGATTAATATTGCAGCAAGGAAGATTGCATGCCTAATGAGATTTCCAACAGAGAAGCACCGGCTGAAAGTTGCGACCAGTTGGCTAACCAAGTCTGCAATAGAGTCTGCTGCATTAGTCCATAATACGATAAGCAAAGTGCTCTTGGGATGTGTTAGATAAAGGATGAAGATTTCAGCTATGTTTTCTGCTTGTTTTGAATCTAGCGAAAACTTTGGCCTCTGTTTTACCATGTAGATCTCATATCGTTTCTTATAATTTATTCTAGAAAAGCATAAACATTGTAGTCACGTATAAACACGAGGTCATGGTATTAGGAGCAATTATTGACAATTTCGAACATGAAGAATGTCATGGTTGCACATAATATTTGTCTCTTGGCTTCAAGGACGCATCCACTATTGCTTTTCTTTGCTTTTTGGTAAAAGAAAAAGCAAGAAAGCTTCTATCTGTCAAGAATCACATTGTATGTTTCTCAAAAGTACATCAATGTCTAATCGAATGGGTCACATTTTACTTCCTCTTGGTTAACTTTCAACTAGTGTTTTGGAAGGCAAAACTTAAAAGAGATAACATGACGTAATTTGAAGGTGAACTGAGTGGTTAGATTTATTAAAAATTTGTAGTTGTAAAAGTAATTATTAAAATGATTATAATCTGAGTTGAACATTCTTAACACTCAAATTTAAAGAGTTGAAAGACATGAACTTTTGCTATCTATAAAAAACGACATAAATGGTGCGCGAATGCGTGGGATAACGATGGAAAAGAAAAATTGTATCTATGTTATAGAAGTTTATAATAGATAATAACAAGGGTTGGTCGCGCAGTCGGCTAGCGCGTAGGTCTCATAGCTTCTGAGTGATCCTGAGATCGAGAGTTCGAGCCTCTCTCACCCCACTGGTCTTTTTTCCCTTATCCCCCTTTTTGTAATATTTTTTCCACCCCTATCTTTTCACCCGTTTCTATTTCTTTCTTGATCAAGACCATAAGCAATTTTAATGCGTAAAACTTGTGATTGTATGGCATTCAACCTCATGCGAATTAAAGTATTAATTAACGAATCTAATGACTTGAGTTTTTTTTTAATTGATCAAGATTTTAAGAAATAGTCCTCACTATAATTGAAATCCCGTTCACAAAATTTATATGCACTGATAAAAAAATTCTGGTAAGAAACAGCAATATTCTGTAGAATTTCCAAGTGTACAGAATCATGGAGAAAGCTTGATATGCTACTCCGGTTTTGCAGCAGCCCGGATTTCACTATGGACTATGCAGAAATATGCAACTTCAAGGTCTCTGTATTTGCTACTGCCATTTCAAAGGATCTCTACTGGCCTTCTGAGTCGAGCAGGAAATCATCCAACGTCGCGAGAGACTTTAGCTGCCGACTGAGAGAGGCGATGGTCTTTTGGCACTCGGTGAATTTACTAGCAGCCATGGCCATTTCTTTGTCCTGCAGTCGGTGCAAGCCACACTTTGAATAATGCGCACTTTGAAGTATGTATCAAAGTTGGAAATTTGTACGTTGTATTCACAGCGAAATATCAGATTATGGATGTATTAAGAATAGTGCATTGTAGCTAACCTGATTGATTCTGAACTCTTCAATGATTGCTGGCCTTTGAAGCTGAAAGTCTTGTTTCATTCTTGAAATCTCATTTTCTAATGTCTGGCACCTTGTAGCTGCTTCCTGTGAAACATCTTTCTCTATTTTAACCTCTTCTTTTAAACTATCAATGCTCGAATGCAATGCGTCCAGTTCAAGTTCTAGACTTTTGACTCTTGACTCTGATTCGTGTTTCTTTGACTTGCAAGCTCTGAGTTCAGCTTCAACCATGCACTTCTCCTCAGTTTTATCTATTAGATGGTTCTGAAGTTCCGTCAGATTGGCCATGGCCTCTTCTAAGTGCTCTGTTGATTCACTAAGCTTTACATTAGCGGCCTCGACTTCTAGCTCAGATGCTCTTTTTGCTTCATCTAGCATAGCAAGCTCAGTTTCAAGGTCTACCAACTTCATTTCTGTTTGCTTTAGTTGATCTTGGGATGTCTTGAGCTGATTTTGGCACTCTTTTAGAGCTATTTCTAAATTCATATTCTCCCCTTCCATCTTTTCCAACTTTTCTTCAAGCTCAGCTGTCCGAGTAATCAAGCTGTTCAACTCAGCATTTACAGGTTGTTGCTCATCCTGGGCTCTGATTTGTGGGTACCTTTCACTTTTTGTCTCAGATAGTGCTGCAAGCCTCTCCATTTCAAGAAAATCATCCATAAGATCAATATCGACTGAAGAAACCATGAGATTTCTTCCAAGTGGTCTTTCATTCTTAAAATGATCCAGCTCTGGAACTAAAAACTGGGAATCTTGGTGGCAAAACCCACTAGATTTTATCGGTTCCAATCCACTAGTCTTAAAACTGTCGTTTCCAAAAACTGCCAGTCTATCTCCACCATCTGACTGACTATCCGCAAGAGAATCTACATTAACTGTTGATGAAGTAACAGAATGGAGATCATTTGCAGGTGCTGCTCTGCCAACTTCTGCCTTTAGCCTGCGGCACTCTGCCTCAAGCTTTGCTGTCTTTTTTATGCTGTCAAGGTGCTGTTTACTAGCAGTTTCAGCAGCACGGGTGCTTAGGTCCCTCTCAAGGGTCATCAATTTCAGTTCTTCAGCTCGTGAAACTAGCTCAAGCTTAAGGATTGAGTTCTCTTTCTCCACAGATTCAAGCTTAGCACGTAAATCCTCAAGCCTAGAGGTAACGTCATCAGTTTTAGCACTTTCAAGTTGAGAATCGAGTTCAACAAGCTTATTCTCCAGTTCCGACTTAGTTGATTCCCATTCATGTCTCTTTTGGGAAATAGCGTCCAGAATCTTCTGTTCTTGTTCTTCTCTTGCCTGTCGAAGTTGTCTCAAACACTCCTTAAGGGCTCCATCAAGATGACCAACACGTTCTTCGAGAACCACGTTCTTCTGAGTTAACGCCTCATTTTGTTTCTTTAAAACTAACACTTCACTTTCAGCTCTCTCCCATCCTAGTATTTGAGTTCAAATTAATATCATAATTGAATAACATAAAGATCACTTCTGTGATGCATCATTTAGCATAAAAACTGGTCCTTTGAATAACTTGGTTTCCGTAAGGAAGACTTTCCGCCATCATCAAGAAGGAAATAGCAGAGGAGAGGGTAATGGAAATCCAAGGAAAATAACAAACAAGAAAAACTAGTGCCGAAATATTACTTCGAAATCTCTATTGTTCCTTGCATCCATCAATAACTTAACCCAACCATATTAAGTTGTTTAAATTCATTCACTTTGTGACAGAAAATACCCTCCTCGGTTAATGACAATTATAAATATACTTCTAGACAAATCATTCGAGGAACATTTGATCTCTTTCATTGTGCACAAAAAATGATTAAGTTCGCTCATTTGGCAGCATGCCTTAAAAGAATTTCTCTGGTATAAAGGAAAAACAATTTAAATGTAAACAAAACGATCAGAAACACCAAGAACAGAACATTATTTACTTAAGGGGAGAATATGAAACACGACAGCTAATCAGAACTTGTCTAGAAAATTGGTAGTTTTATTCTTAAGTTGCCTCCTACATATGGTTCACACATGCTACCGGAAGATGCAAAGACCCAGTATATTTATACCTGAGACAGCTTCCTCAGCAACTTTGGCATGCTGCTTTACCAAGTCTTCCTTGGCACGAATGTTAAGAAGAGCTTCCGATAGCTTCTCTGTTAAAGTCTTCACACTGTCATTAAATTCTTCATCACTAGGTGCAGCTTTATATATTACTTCTGGTGATTGAGTATTATGATTTGACGAAGCCTGTTATGAAACCACATACAATCATTTGTCAAAATTCATCTTCTCGTAGTAATGACATTTTGTAAATTTCTTTCACAATTATTTGTTTAATTCATGTCACCCTGTTGAATTTATGAGAGTTTTGATGAAAATAGGATGAGCAAACTATTAAATAAGAACATGAGTACTATACAACTCTTTACACATGGCTGGACACCTTGCTTTTGGGTGTGAAAGATAAGTAGATTGAAAAATGTAATTCACTAAATTCGTAACACCAAGCAATTAAGATAAAGGCCACGCGAAATGTGCAATAACCATCTGGTCTAGTAAAATGCTTCAAATGGCTAGTACGTTCCAAACCGTGATAGACCACACTACTAGCTATGATCTACGAGTTGCTCCAAATTGCTTCAATCATTTTTGTTCTCTGCTTTCTATGAATTATTTCATTTCAAGGTAGTATAAGTGACAACATGACGTGCATATTAAAATTGCTAGTTGCAAGTCATATTCTATCTCAATGAATGTGAACGGACAATCCAAGAAATCCGGCCATTTAGGTCTTTGGACACATGCATGTTATTAATAAAACTTTTCTTTAAGTCTTGAAACACAGCCACCAAAAGAGTTTGAGAAAATTAAAAACTCTAATTAAATTCCTTGCTAGAGTCACTAAACAATGATGGGCAACTAGTAAAGGGGGAGACTAATGGCAACTTAAATGAAAGAGTGGACCCAGATATGAAGATAAAAACTACATCTGCTAAGTATGAAAGAAACTCTTTTGGGTTCATACTAAGGTGCCCACTCATGCATACGTCCCTCGTACTCTCCATTGAACAAATAAGTACGTTTAGAACTTTACAATGTGTTGATAATTGGAGGGAGAAACAAATGGTGGTAGCTGGACAGCATGAGATACATAAAGCAAGAGGCTGTCACAGTAGTAGTGGTCCAGCTCCAGTGGATATCCACTCAAAGTGGTCCAGTTGAACGATTGATGAGTCCCCTGAGTATGTGAGTAGTATGGCTACCACCAATCCAGATTACATGACTTTCAGTGGGAACAAGACTCACCAGGTCAGTAATCTTATCACTTAGAATTCCAAGAGTCGATCCAACACTATCATATGTTAGGTAAGATGAATTGGATATAGTACAGGCCACCAAGCAGAAAAAGAAACTAAAATCTCCCAAGTTTTTCTTCGTTCTGTATGGTCTAATACTTTGTTCCAAACATGTATTAATGAGTTGGAGATTAGGGTCTCAAGAAAATCTTGCACGGTCAATCCATTTTGAGGGCATTAGCCCAAGCTCCTCAACCTCTTTGTGAAATAGCGATAAGTGGCTTCTTTTACATAATCAGATGCACCTGTCTTGGAACGGGAACAAATTTGGGAATTCATATATATATATATATATATATTTTATATTCTTCACTTGAAGCTCCTGAGAGAAAGGGAATGCACTAAAACTTGGTGCTTGGACTAATATGTTCTCAACTCAAAGTTCAAGAAAAGTCATAAATTCAATCATGGGAAATCCCCATTAAAGAAACTGGCAAACGGCAAGCCTGAACCTTATCTTGCTACAAAAACAAATTATGCAGGACCACAAGAAATAGAAAAGATAATCCAGAGAATAGATAAAATGGCTAAACTTAAAAAGAAAAAAGACTTTCAATGAGCATATACAAGATCAAGATGCAGCAAACAAACCTGATCATCAGAATATCTTTCTGAATGTGATGATATTGATCCTGAGCTTTCTGTTTCTCCATTCGGACTTTTCTCAGACGACTTGCGGCGCCACAACCAACTCCTCCGGTCCATCTAATGGACACCCCGATGACCATACATTCCTTTACACACAATTTATCTGTATTTCAACCTCAATTCAGCAACCTTATTACCTCAAATATCAGTGAATTTTCAGGAACGCACAAATACCTGAATACATAATCCTAACTCAACATAATTGTGGGACTCCACAAATTATGCATATGAAAGACACAATTGTGAACAAATCCATCTAACTCTTATATCATCACTTAAATCAAAAGCACCAGAAATGCAGATATGAACCTAACAAAATCCCAACTTTCGGTTAAATACTAATACTAGGTATATGAATTCAGAAAAAGATGGTTTTATTTCGCTCAATAAGATCAACTGCTTATAAAAGAGAAGGGATGGGATGAAATTTCTGTTGAAAAATCAATCTTTGCTTAGAATTCAATCCTCTACCAACCAAATTTCTGAAAACTATTGGAACTTTTTAAGACTCCAAATGGAGTAGCATAGTGTAAAATTAAAGTGAACCCAGTTTGGAATCTGGAGTCCAAATCCAACTGTTAGATGCTTAGAACAGAAAACTCCGTACAACTAATTTGATGGGCACATTTCAATTTCCCATATCTATCAACCAGAGAGAAAGAAAGATGGGTTGGAAAGGAGTGGGACTGGGGGTGGGGGTGCGGGAGAGGCATATTAACATTTTTTCCGTGTCTTCAAAATTATACATATATACAGTCGAATTAATAAAGTTAAGAAAAATTGGACATTACTGGCATAAATATCTCGGAAAAAGACTGAAAAGTAATACTGACCTACTTGTGATATCTCCTCCAAAACACAGAAACCCACAAAAAAAGAGACCTGCGAAAAGAGCATTCACTACAAAAAAGCACCTTTCGCTCACATGCATAGTTTTTGCATAGAAAGTACAGTCTGAATATATAATCAGAAAAGCAATTCTTCTTCATCTTCTCTAAACTTATTCGTGCATTCAAATACAATCAAAAAATCTAAGGCCACATGTACAAACTAGAAAGACAAGTGGGAAAATCACCTCGGGAATAATCTTGAACAGGGAATAAATTTGAATGCAGAGATCCAAATAATTATTTGTCAGAAAACAAAGGGAATAAACATGTACGAGTTGAAGAATAAAAGAGTTGAATAGAGAGAGTTTTGAGTTTTCTTTTCAAAGATACTATAAATTATTGGTGAGCAGTTTTATATGGTATGATGATATGAATATTATAGAGTAATTTGTCTTGGTCTGTGGTGGAGGTGGAGAAGCGTGTCGTGTGAAGACAAAGACAGAGACAAAACACTCGTTGAATTATTTTAGGGTCCGGAGGTTAATTTTTTCAAACCATGATTCCGATATTCGCGCGCCGAGTGCGCCATGGTATTGCAGAGAGCTGATAGAGAGGTGGGAACCACGTCCCAAGAAGAACATGTTTGAATCCAAAATGTCCCCAACAGCAGTGTTGTAAAAATGGGTTGAACTAGAATACCATTTTTTCCTCAATATAAATCCAACTAGGATTCGAGGAAGAAGTGGATATAATAAAGAATTCTGAAATGAACTGATGGAGACACAACTTATTTGTAGCGAAAGATGAATATGAATATGAATATGTGATCTGAATGTGATATTAAATGATATGTTGAATTTAAATGATATGTTGAATTAAGTTGAGTAATTCAATTGACGTGTCATTAATGTCACATGAATTAGTGTTTAGTACTTGTCATTTAATGATATATAGACTATGTGACGGTCCGGCTATAGAAACCAGCCCTGGTTTCTTACGGAGCCCTTTCTCCAATTACAGACTGATACCTCACCTGACACACACCACAAGACAGCATCTCATTGGAAACCGGGCTCCGTAAGGAACCCGACCTTGATTCCTTATAAATTTCCGACTACGTGATGCCATGTAACATTATTTAGATTAAAATTAATGTAGGGGGAAAAAGTATAAGGAAAAAATTAAAGAGAAAAAACATATTTCCAAATAATGTGTAATGAAAAACTGGAGGGGGATAAGAAGTTGGACACTTAGCATTATTTAATTATATGGAACATGTTTGTGGGATAAGCCCAACTGGGGGGCAAAACTTCTTAAAGGAATAAAATAGTTACAGGTGATGATATAATTTTTAACAAAGTTGATATTGCCATGCCATATAAGATACTAGTGATGCTTCTTGTTATTGTACCATGACACGCTTCTATTAAGTTGGTCGGTTTGCTCGTTAGGAAGTTCACGGAGACACATATGGGATTCTGAATCTCACACCACGTGACCTAAAATGTAACACTAAACAATACGTTGTTCATTGAATATATTTGTTAGGGTTAATTTCATAAATTGTCCTCAATCTTTAGGTTAAGAACCGGTTTCGTCCCCAACCTTTTTTAAGACACACCACAGCCCCTAACCTTTTAAAAATACACACAAATCATCCATATTGCCACTATTCCGCCAAATTTTTATAAAAAAGACGATTATATCCCTCAGAAACATTTTAAACTTTTTTAAAAATGTTTAAAAATAATAAAAAACTAAAAAAACCCACGCCACCCTACGTCTCCCTTGCCTACGGCCGACCGTCGGAATGGCCAAAAAGGGGGGTGAATCCCCCCATTTCTGCCGGAAATGGCAACAAAATTGGGGGGGTTGGCCCCCCCATTTCTGCCGGAATTGGCAGCCATTTGGCTGCCATTTCCGGCAGCATTTTTTCTGGAAGCAAAATAGGGGGATTCACCCCCCTTTTTTGGCCGCCGGAATGAACCATTCTGGCAGTCGGCCGCCAGTAGTACTGCCGGCGGCAAGGGAGACGTGGGGTGGGGTGGGTTTTTTTAGTTTTTTATTATTTTTGAACATTTTTTTAAAAAGTTTAAAATGTTTATGGGGGGTATAATCATCTTTTTTTATAAAAATTTGACGGAATAGTAGCAATATGAACAATTTGTGTGTATTTTTAAAAGGTTGGGGCAGTGGTGTGTCTTAAAAAAAAGTTAGGGACGAATCCAATTCTTAACCCAAAGATTGAGGACGATTTCTGAAATTAACCCTATTTGATACCAGGCTTCTAGTTTTGTTTATAATAATGTATTTGTTTATTGTAATTAAACTATTGTCAAATTAGTAACATTAGTAGTAGATTGAATTATTATTTGCAGATAGAATGTGAATCAAACAGCCACATCTGAGATTGATTGCTCAACTGCATTTATTTTGTATTTTCTTTCATTTTATGACTCGATTATTTTGTCACTCTTACAATCTTTCTTCTCCAAAACAAACATTATATCCGTTTAGAAAGTTAATATGCACATTTTTTTTAATGCAAGGATAGATCACAACATAGTGTTTGGTTCACATTATGGAAAGTGAATTATAATGAGAAAATTATGATAAGGTAAAATGAGTGGTAGAGATTAATAAAAATTTGAAATATGTAGATATGTCATAATAAAGAAAGTTTACCTACTCATACAAAATAAATAAATAAGTAAATAAATAAATAAATGAATAAATAAATAAATAAAGCATGAGGCCGATGGCACCGTTTGACATCATCTAGTAGTGCAATTTTTTAAAGGACTCAATAGAAAAAAGTAACTAATCCTTCACTTGGTATGTGTAAACGATTTGCTTCTACGTTAACGAATAATGTCATAAGTTGTTATCTAAATAGTGTCATAACGAAACTACTCATACAAATGATATGTTAACAATCTAGTGACACTTAAAAATATTTTGTTCACTCGAATTAGTGGAGGTCCATTCTGAACGGAGAAAAATATCCTTCATCCCTTGTAATAATTTTGATCTACAAATGATATGTTAACGATCTATACAGAGGAAGTATGATGTGGAGAGCCATGAAGGACAAGCGGGTCCCATGCCATGGTGCAAACAAAAATCCCCCCGGGCCCCCAAAAACAAGTAAATCGTATGGGCCCCACCCAAAGATAAATTGTCTTAAAAACTTACCCACGCCCACCCCACCGTTTCAGATCCACCCCCCCAACCCCCCAAAACGGCAAAACCCAACAAACAATCGCTCCCTCTCTATTTCTGCAAACCCACCCCTTCCTTCCCCGGCGGCCCAACCCACCAACCACAACCACCGCCTGACGCCTCCCTGCTGGACCTGTGCCCAACGGACGGCAAAGCAGCGCCGCTCAACCTCTCTCGCGGCCCCCATATCTCTCTCTCCCTCCCTACCGAAGCAGCGCCACCGATCACCGCCCCCTCCTCCCTTTCGGACCGCCAACCAACCACGACTCCCATATCAGCGCCACCGACCCACCAACCAGCGGGACTGACCCCTCTCTCCGGGCCCCCATATCTCTCTCTCTCTCTCCCCCCTCTTCTTAAGCCCACCGGTGAGAAACGCCACCTCCCCCTCGCCGCCGGACCCCAACAGCCCTTGGCCGCCGGCGATTTCACTAAGTCTTTTCAGGTAATTTGATTTTGTTGTGTTGTAATGACTCTTATTTCAGTTTAGTTTTAGGTTTGTGATTTTCTATTTCCCTCTTCTTGTGATTGATGAAACTGCCCAGCCGAAACCCACCGGATATTGGCGCCGTCAGGGCGACATTGGCCAGCAGCGGGAGGCTTGCTGGAACTTGTTACTAGCAGATCCCTCTCCATTTTTTAAGGTGAATTTCTGGTACATTTACAGCCTGGTAATTTTGTGGTACATATTCTCGGAACGTGTAATTTAATGGTACATTTAAGGTAGTAATTGCTAGTGCACTAGTATGTTTGTAGAAGGAAGGCATTGATTGTTGATGTTATTATTGAGTGTCATACTTATTATTTGTTGTGGAGAATTTATAATGAGGAGAGAGGGAGGGATGTAGAATGTGTATTGGGAATGTAAAAATGTTTAAAATATGTGATTGTAATTAAATAGTTATCAAATCAAATATCAAATTAGTGGCAGGTAAAATTATAAATTGGTAAAATAAAGAGCATCAAACAAGCTCTTAGTTGATGAAACAATATGCTATCTTTTCTTTCTTATGACACTAACTATTTTCTTAGCATGCTTTAATAGAAGCACATCACTTAGAAAATACGTGATACGTCTTTTAGGAAATAAAAGGAACCAATTCATTTTATTTTTTTATTCAAACTGTGTTAGTCCTTTTTCCCCCTTTTAACTTTGTTTATGTAAGTAAGATATTAAAATTTAATTAAAATAAAAGGAACCAATTCATTTTATTTTTTTTATTGTGTGCGAACTGAAAAAATTTTTCATTTGGAGGAAAATTATATATTTTTTCCTTGCCTTGTTTATCATTACATTACATATTTCCTTGGTTAATTCTCAAAAATTTTAGTGTACTTCGTTGAGTTTGAGAATATAAAAAAATAGCTAGATAGTACATATTGCTGGTCTTATTTCCATAAGATAAAAGTGTAGGGGGTAATGTTAAAGGCACGATGGGGTAAGAATCTATATATTTGAGAAAACGTTGGAAGATCCAAAATTATAAAATAATAGTATCAGAAAACATGTCCAAAATGAACATGACCTATTCAAACTGTTTTATATTATTCGTTGTTTAATAGTGCTCAATTTTGAGTGCATTGCTAACATATTCCATATTTACGATAACATTATTCCATTTTTCACATTGATATGATCCATTCATTTGTACAACTATACGTTTAGAAGAATCCAGTCCCTTCAATAGCTGAAAAGAGCTATTTTACCACGATACTGTAAGCATTCTGTATGTGAATCTGATATGTAACATTTAATTTGGTTGATTTCTTTTACTATTATATTTTATAATGGTTAATGTGAAAATATTCTTTTACTAGTAATTTTGGCTGAGACATGATACTTTAACTGAATGAATGAATAGTGATAGTTTGAATTCAAAAAAAAAAGAAGAAGAAAAAGAAAAATAAAATATTCTTTTACTAATTCATTCTTTCAAATTATTTTACCAGTCTATCTTGAAACTTAGATAATCCACATCACATCTGAACAAAGTTTCTTAATAAAGTTGAAATATTATAGCATCAACGTGATATAACATCTGAAAAGTAAACAAACAATCGAGAAACAAAGGTTTCCCACAAACCTCAAACATTCATCGAAAATTCGGAGGACTAGGACAAAAAAAGAGAGCATTTCCTTCCAACCCATTTATGTATAATAATGGTAAAGAAACAAGTACTTCAAGGAACTGCTTTATATTTATAAATCATGCATATTCACCAAACTACTACATTGTGCTTCTGCACTTAGTTAAGTATCTTTCACTCGTGACTCTCTCCTTCAGTCAGTATTATTCTAACAAGACATATGTGCATGAATGGAAAACACAATCTGTAAAGGTAAAACAGACAAAGGCATCTGCTTAATGTTACACGAACAAGTACAAAGACCGTGATATTTGCCATGGCTTCTTTTAAATAGTCCCCATTTTCCAGGAGCATGAATATGTGGCCTTTACAAACATCCGGGCTTAGTAAATAGTCTAAGAAGTTGCACGCCGGGAGAGAGGAGATCGGAAGCGCTACTTCACTGTCGGCTCTGCGGCGGTCCGGCAGGGGGCGGGGGCGGTGATCGGTTTTTGGGGGGAGGGATAGGTGGCGTTGATGGTTGTGCGGCGGTCCGGCAGGGTCTCGTCCGACGGTGATTGAGGTGGTCGGTAGGTTGGGGTGCCCGGGAGGGATTGCACACAGACAGACAGAGAGAGAGAGAGAGAGATTGTTTTTGGGTTGGGAGGTTGGATCTGAAGCGTGGGGGTGGGGGTGGGTAGGTCTTTAAGACAATTTAATTTTCTTTGGGTGGGGCCCATACGATTTTGGAGGAAGTTTACTTGCACACATGGCGTGGGACCCGCTTGTCCACCATGGCTCTCCACATCAGACTTCACTCTCTATAATGGAGAGGTTAATTTAACCATTCGAATAGTGTCATAACGAAACTACTCATACAAATGATATGTTAACAATCTACTAACACTCAAAAATATTTTGTTCACTCGAATTGGATAGAGATCCATGCTGATTAGAGAAAAATATCCTTCACCCCTTATAATAACTAGTTGCACGGATATATATTTCATTATCAAACTAACAAATATATTACAACATGTTACAAAATTTGAAATACTTTCTTATATATAACATTTGTCTTTTTATTTCTTGGCTTGTTATCATTATCAAATATCAAACAAAAATATGAAGACCTTGTTTGAAGCTCTTTATTTTTCAATTTATAATGAGTGGAAATAAGTGGTGGAGATTTAATTGAAGTTTGAAATGTGTGGTGATTGTTGAGTAGTTGTCAAATCAACAGTCAAATCATGGTAGGTGAATTTATAAAGAGAAAAAATAAAGAGGTTCAAACAAGCCCGAAGTTTAGTTCTCTTTGACGTCTACTTTTTTCAAGAGTCAAGAAAAATATAAAGTTTTTGATTTTTCTATTTTCTAAAGTTTAGTTCAAGTGAAGCATTAAATTTCTAATTCCTCATATTCCTCTCACATCAAAATAACAAAATTTCCCTAAACCTATCATACTTTAATAAAAATTATATAAAAAATAATTCTTTAATCAACAAAAAAATAATTATATCAAACATATTATGCCTCTTCAGCTTCTCAATGATAGCTACCGATATTAACAGAGACAGAATTTTTGGGGTAGTAATTTTTCTCCATTCAGCTACTACACTCATTTACAAATGAAGGATTTAACCAAAAGCTATAAATAGAATTCTCAACTGCATTCTCCTTGTGCTTCTCTTTTTGATCCTTTGAGGCACCTCTATTGTGACAACCTTGAAACAAAGAATTAACAATCAAAATGAGTGTATAAGGTCGTTGAAAATTGGAAAGTAATGCAACTATATAACGAGCAAGTTTGGATTCTACTTTGTGCATATTTATTTTTCTTTCACTATTTATTAGGCAGTTTTGGATAGATAACTGCAATTCACTTTTTTCTCCTGACAAAATGGCCCAGCTATCCTTAACTTCCCACCCCATGAAAAATGCATAGTGGATTTTAGTTTCTACGGTACACCTCAACTATAAATCGTTCCTTTTCTTAACTTTTTAGACATAGGTAAATCCACTGGGTTCAATTATGGGCTATTTTTTTTATGGATGCTAATTATAAGATGTGGCACATTTTGCATGACTTCACGATAAAGCTTAATAAACCACTACGACTATATAACGCCATTTATAATTACGTCATGACCGAATTGTGTACACATTTCTTCATAGGAACAACTTAATGGAATTTCTCAAGTGATAATAGTGACAAAGAAAAAACCTAAGAGCAAAGGGAGACAACTTAATTAATCGCATCACTCGCCAAGAGGAAAGGAAATAAAAAGCGATTGCCAATAGAGGGGAGCATAACGGAAGCAACGCTAATATATGAAGTTTTGGGGATTTTGTCTACTATTTGATTCTTTTCAAGTGGTTTTACAGAAATAGAGTAGTTATATATGTGAAAAAACTACACATAGTCAAAGACGTGTAGTAACTTGTAAACTGTGAATCTAATAATAGAAGTGGGTGGTTAGGCTAAAAACTGATCCATACATAGTGGCGTCTAACCGTCTGCGCCAGTTACAAATTGAATTTCTAGAAAATAGGAAAAAATAAAAATAATAGTATATAAATAAATAGAATATGTTCCAGGGCGCCAAAACATAGATTCTAGATTCCAGCATTTATATATATATAAATATTTATATATATAGATTTTGATCTAATGCCGCCACTAGACGTATGGGAGGAGAAACAAATTGCTCATTATACAACTTTAATTAATTAATTAAAAAAAAGGCCCTAATAGAAATATTTAAAAAAAAAAAAAGAAGAGAAAATAAATAAATAATAAATAAACAAATATATCTGCCAATTACCAAAATTACAGATGCCGTTATTATTATTACACAGAACATTACAGTTTTAGAATAGGGAAGAAAAATCTGCCAAGCTGCCAACATTTTCTGGAAAAACACAGAGATTCAGAAGCGTTACAGTGTTGGAAAGAGGAAAATTGGTCATTTTATGTTCAGAGATCAATATATCAGTTTCGGTTGCGAAACCCATTTGCCATTTGGTAGTTTCAACGGTTAGCCGTTACTCTTCTGATATCTCACAATTTTCATTTTTGGTTAACCTGATAAAGATTTTGTATGATTCAGTAACTGGGACTTTGAATTCATCTTATAAAATTGTTCATGGTGAATTTTGATCCCTTGGAACGGGGAAGTAAAATTTTCCATTTTTTTCAATGTGATACTTGATGGTGAATGAGTGTGCTCTGAATGCAATTGGAAAAATATATACTATTACAATCGATTGATCAAATGTAGCCTGAATCTTGTAGGACTTGCCCCTTTCTTGGGGCATCCAAAGTTTGAAATTGGATCTTACAATGGGAAATATAGTGTTCAAACTGAAACATATAAAAGGACTCTATCTAAAATCGTCTCTCTCTCTTTAAATTATACTTTTGTAGGTTTTCTGTAATAAGATGGATGCAAACGATATAGAATTAGATCTTCAAGCGCTTCAGAGACTGTACGGGCTTCTACACAGAGAGGGACAATCAACCACAACTAAAGATGAGGTATGGCTGCTCGGGAAAATTTTTCTTTAGATAAATTACCTCAGTAATAAATTGCTTCAGTTACCATTAATTTAACCATGTCAAACTTGAATGACCATGGTTGAAAATAAATTCATAGCTTTATTTGGATATTATTAGGAGTTATTAAGTATTGAAGTACAGGAAATAACGTTGCTTTTAAGCTGGCAGTAAGCATAAAAAAAACCTTGAGTTAATACCTTTTACACTAATGTCAGTTCTCTTGCTTTGAGTGCAATGATCTCTTATCAAATTGCGCACCTTTTCTTTGATTATGTAAGTAGTATGTTTATCATATGTGCTACCAGATAGGAGTCAAGAGTACTATAGACAAGATTTTAACTAACTTTCATAGGCCAAAGTTTACAGAGTCTGTTCAAGTTGTATAAAAATGATATATTCTTGTGGGAACTGATTGCTTGTATTCATTTGTTCTTGGTGCAGTTGGATGAGCACACACGCCTCTTGTTAAAGAATTTACTGGATACAGAAACTCGAAGAGTTTTTAAGGCACATTCAGAGGTATGTCCTACTTTTTTTTATTATTAGGTTTTATGCATCTAGTGCTACTAATACTTGCTCTGCTATTCTGCCCAAGCCTGGCTGAGGAAGAGTTACTGGGCGTAAAACAAAAAATACACGGATGGGCCGGGGGGCACACTATTTGTAATGATGGAATCATTCACGATAAATAATAAATAAAAAGAAAAAGCCATTCCAAAGACCCACACCCAATATCAACATGATTACAGTTTCCTGAAAGGAATTCAGCATCTAAACATAGAGGGAGGCAGATATTCCCGTGGAAGACCATGGAACATAAAATATTAACCACCTAGCATATTCTCTGATCGAGAATTTGTCTTCTGTTGTGCAGATGATAGCAGGTCAAGTGCGTACATTGGATGTGAACATAGGGAAAAATGGAAATGTTTGTGTCAGTGGATCTCAATATAGGAAGAGACGTTGCAAGGTCTGTCAAGGCAACACCTTAAAGCAGCTTAAGTCTGTTGAAGGCATAAAATTTTATGATGATGGGACTCAAAATCCAAAAGAAGTTGTAACTTTGCAGGACCAGCAGAAAAATCAATTGAATCATTTTGTTTGGGACAAAGAGCAGGAAATAGGATCTGTGATGAACTTCAGTTCTTTAAACAGTGAAAATGAAAGGAAGATTGGAACCTATGGGAGTAAATTGAAGGGGATTGGATCGACAGCATTTTCATCTAACGGGGTTTTAGGTGATGAAGTATGTAACTTCTCCAAAGAAACTTCAGGAGAACCACGGGAGATTGATTATTTATCAAGAGAAGCTTCTGAAGCAATCAAACAAATTGAGATGTGTATTTCAGCATTACAATTAGGTGCTCATCTTTCACAGGAAAAAGATGATGTTCGAGAAACTGAGTTGCCTAATCCGGTTCTTCATACAGTTGATGGAGTCATCCCACTTATTGATCTGAGTCGAGGAGGCAATTTAGCTGCTAGGAATGACATTCAGTATAAACTTGCAAGTCAAAGACTCGAGGATCCTTTTGATTCTCTGTTGCATCCAATGCCTGTTAGGACAACAAATCAACTAAAACAGATGGAACTCCCAAATTTGATGTCAAGTCATCCTTCCAACGTGGTTCAATGTACTGATAGCATGTTAGGTCCATTAATCATCCATAGAGTCAGGAGCAGAGACTCTACTATTGCATCAGCAGAAAATTTTGGAAAGTCCAAAGAACTTGAGGGCTTTAATATTGTTGAAGAACAGAATGCAACGTGCAACAGACCTTCAAATTGGCCTATGTATTTTTTGCCTCAGAATATGAGGGAAAATCTGTATCCAAACCAAATGGCCATGATAAATAGAAGAATCGGTAAACATGGAACAGTCCAACAACTTTCTCCATTTACAAGCCTCACAGATTTTGGGAAAAGCAGCAGAAATAATTCGTCAGTTGTTTGTCGCCACAAGGTTACCCAGCAGTTCCCAGACCAGACTATGGGATTAAATTCAAAGGATAAGCCTACTAAATTTTCAGTGCCTTCGAGTTCTCATGAATATCAGTCAGTCCTACATAAGGACAGTGATCCAAGAAACATGAAGGATATAAGCCCAGTGAGAGATATATCTTCAGATCAGGATTCAGAGGGTACAGCTTCAAGTTCTTACTCGTCGAACTGGATAAGTGAGCAAGCCAGCAGTATTGATGGTGAAAGTGAAGATGATTCAATGCCAGTTCCACACAGAAGGATACGTTACTTGGGTTCTGAGTCAAGAAGTGATAGCACAGCTTACTTCCCATCACATGGCACTGAAAGCCAGTATTCCAGTTATACAAGCAATAGTGAGGGTGACATTTACCGATCTGCCAGTAGTGCGAGGGCTGATCAAGAGACTTCCACTAGTGGCTACAATAGTGAGGGGAACTTCTCGTATGATCAGCCAAGTCAACATTACTCGGGATCCAAATACATATCGATGAAGTCTAGAAAAGGAATGTCAAGCCCTACAAGAATCCTGAAATCAGCTCACAGGAAAAAACAACAGAAGCAAAGTGGAAAGTGGAAGAGACTGAAAGATAGTCTAGGGATTATCTTCCACCACCACCACCACCACCACCATTACGATGATGATGAGGATGACGGTGGTGATTATCATGGTGGTGATCAGACAAAGATGAGCCACAGAAAATCTTCACAGAAGAACGTGGGGAAGAACTTCCGTCCCAGAACAGAGGGCAAGGCTTATGGGGAACAGGCTGTTGAGAAGCTCGGGAAGTCTTTGATTCGTGAAAGACATGGCAAAAATCAACACAAACATTTCCGTGGGCTTATGGAGGGCCTACTTAGGCACGTCAGGCGTTCAAAAAAGTCAAAACCAGCAAAAGACGGCATTAAGCAGTTAAGTAAAGGCCAGCATGGAAGTAAGAAGCCTTTAAAGACATTACATTGGTGGCAGTTGCTTCAACATCACCGAGGATCAAAACTTCCCAACAAGCCACATCGGAAGATTGGATTGAATAAAAAGAAAGATCATTTGAAAGTACTTCCGAAGATATAATGAGTTAAATCTTTATTTCTATATCCTGTTAGCTGTTGGATTACTAGAGCCAGAGAACATGCCAAAGTGAAATATGTGACACTTCTTGACTGATTGTGTTTTTGTTCATTTGTCACGCCACATCTTTAGGTATACACTGCAGTTGCGACATTTCTGACCATTGTGTTTACCAGTATGGCGGGGATTATTGACTGTAATTAAGATTTTTGTAACAAAAATTGTTGCATGATGTGATGATTGCTGCGGTATCTACATCTGTTTAATTTGTCATCTTTTTGTGGATTGTTCTCTGTTGGATGGAAGCATGTAAATCCCTTGTCTAAATTCATACATCTTGAATCCATGTATAGAAGGCTGACCAGTTCCAGTTTACCTGAGTTTTCCTTTTTTGGGCTTCATATGCATACTCATTGTTGTTTGACTGCCCAATTCATAGTAGAATTGCATGGTTTAAAGTTCTTATGAATCCAGAAGCGCCAAATTGTAATCTTGATTTGATCCTTTTAAGTTATTTGTATGTATATAGAATTCACCTTAGGCGAGGCTTTCTTCTGTTGAACACATTTTTTTTTCCGATCATCTAATGCTTTGGATTCTACTTTTAGAAGAAAATATCATGTTTCATCATGTTACACTTTCTATTGATATGTGTTAGGGAGGCTTGATGATGAATTCTGGAAGCTGGAAGGCTGGGAAAAATGGGATAAAAATTGAAGTGGTCAGATGGATAAAACCTGAATTTGGCAGGACTAAAATCAATGCTAATGGTGCCCCCGGGGCATATGGTGCAGTGGGAAAGGGCGAGCCCGTAAATGACGGTGCTCCCGTGAGGTCACGGGTTTGATTCCTGGCTGCTGCGCTGCACATCTGACTATTTACTTCCTCCATAGGGCCCAGGGCAGGGGTTGTGGGGTTGCTCGTGATGGGGCATTACTCCAAAATAATAATAATAATAATAATAATATCATCAATGTTGACGGTAGTGTGAGTGGGAATATGCAGACTGCCGCTGGAGGTATTGCTAGAGACCATGCTGGCGAACCTATTTTTGCATTTGGTGTGTAACTGGAATCTAATTCTATTACTAAAGCTAAACTTCAAGCTGTCCTAATTGGGATTAGATTTAGCAAACAGCAGAAGTTATCTGATAAGTGTGAGTGGGAATATGCATACTGCCACTGGAGGTATTGCTAGAGACCATGCTGGGGAACCTATTTTTGCATTTGGTGTGTACCTGGAATCTGATTCTATTACTAAGGCTGAACTTCAAGCTATCCTAATTGGGATCAGATTGAGCTATCTTATACATGTATTGAAACTGACTAAGGCTGTTATCAGTCTCATTTTGAATGAGATGGCCCCTGGAAAATTCAATACAGCCTTGCTGAAATTAGATTCTTCTTAAAGAAGTATGAAGTGTCACTAAAACACAGTTGAAGAGAGGGCAACTGGGCTGCAGATTGTATGGAAAATGAAGGACACAAATATATGGGCTTAAGGTGTTTACGGCTGAAGTACTTAAGGGAGATATACTTGGGATCATCAAGACTAGGATTAATGAGATCCCATGCTCTTCCGATCTTAAGAAGACGGCTCTAGGTACAGAGCACATGGCAAATATCATTAGACATTTGTGATGAGTGTAGAAACTGGTTTTGGATGTCTAATAATTGTATGCTTTTGAGTTTGTAATTTTCCTTTTAGGCTATGCATTGTAAAAAACACTTTGAGATCTTTTGGTAGGTTTTGGTATTTAGCCCCCCTCCTTGTACATTCTTTCTTATTAATAAAACTTTGAATCTTAAAACTTTCCTAGACTTGGATTTTCAGTTTAAGATAGTTATCTTAAAATATATATATATATATATGTTCTCTAAAAAAAAAAACGTGTTTGCACTTCTATTGTAATTTGTAGGGTGAAAAGACTCAATTCCGAGTTTTTTTGCCTTTTTTAATCAATTTTGAGATTTTTCTTTTTTTTTTTTTTTTTTACCTGACAAATGGAAAAAGTGTTAAGGAAGAGGGAATAAACCCATCTTAAAAGTTTTTTTTTTAAATTTTTTTTTAATTTTTGCGTGGGGGATTTGGCCCCTCTGTTCTCTTTACCTTATTTCCCCTCACATCTTTTACGTTAGCAACGAATTAAAGGTTGTGACTTGTTGGCTAAATAATAGGTTTTTCCCTTCGGCAATTTGCTCTTTTTGACTTTTCTCACCCTGTATTAAAATGCTCTGACCCTAGCAACTTATTAGCAACGGATCCTTTGATCGTGTTCAGAAAAATGAGTTCACTCTCCCTAGTTCTTTGTTCGTCTCATGCTCGGATATATGACCATAAAAGTGAGAAAAAACAGGTAGGGAATTCTTCATTTTTCCTCAAACGTGAAAAGTTACTTTTTAGATGATGATGATGATGATGATGATGATGATGAAAAGTTGTATAAAAAATTATAGTAATGCTATCATCATTATTGTGTTTTAGTAGGGAGTAATAGAGGGTGTTAGAATACTCTTAGTGAATTATATATACAGTGATTGTTTGATTCTCATTATTTTTTTTAATTATACTTTCATCTACCACTAATTTAACTATTGAGTTGACAATTACTTAACTATCATACTTTATTAATAAATTTCAACCACTCATCTCAACTCATTATAATTTGATTCTTACAACAAGAATCAAACAAGCATTTCTTTTTTCACCCTTTAATTTTCTAATTTCATATTTCTGTCCATCATTAGTCTTTATCGAATAGTCCATCACCCCAAGCATTCTTTTATCGAATTGCCAAACTCTTTGTGATTTCTTTTGTCCAAATTATTCATTTTTTTTTATAAAAGAAGTGGTAATTTCTTCTTTTTTCTTCCCCGTGTACAAACGAGTTTACTACCGTTGGGTCAAATTTCCCCAAAAACCCTTTTAGTCCTAATTGATTGAGGTACACAAAAGTGTTATGCACCTGAGGGTAGCATATCAAAACCCGCGTTTCGTTACCGTTGGCAGCGTCTCTTGGAGCCGTTTACTGTGTCATGACCCGTGTGTCTGTTTAACCTCTCTCACGCGCACTCTCACTGAATTGGGGATTTGGGGTTGGAGGATAATGGCAAGCGCTGAAAGTGATAAAATGGAGTGTGATTTTGCCGCCATTGCCGACTACAATGTTCTTCTTCCATTCTCTTCTTCATCCTCCTTCGTCAGAGACGTCTCCTACAGGTTCTTTCTATTTCTCTCCTTAGACATCAAAATTTTAGATTTACGCCCCCTATTTGTTTGAAGATGTTTGCTTATTTCAACTCGTTTTGTTCCCATGTGTGGATTTCCAAGATCGGAAGACTGGAATTAGAAGATGTTCTGAAATCTAAAATTGGAACTGATTTTTACCCAATCCGCCATTGATTTATTTCTGCTGAATTGGTTTCTAATATAGCAGAATTATTCTTCAATTCTTTTTGCGAAATGAAAGATATTAGTTTGGTCCCAAAATAAAATGATAAAATCAAAACTGAAAAAAGATAGAGAGGGAGAGCAAAGTCAGATATCAGTTATCCAGCTGCCATGTTCTGTAAGAAGCTTTCATATATAACCACAGCTTCTGAATTTTGAGTTGATCAATAGCATATACCCTTGTTTCTTGAGACATATTGGTAGAGCAAAAAATTACTAACACCATATGGGCTCCTTTGTGGCTGCATATATGCATGCCACATGGTTGCATGTATCCAGGTGGCGTGCACACATGCAGCCACATGAGACATATGGGCATCATAACGGCAACCATATTAGTGTTAAAAAATTTTTGATTAGTAGAGAATGGTTTTGGTGGTAATTGGTAAATGGTACTCTTAGATTACTTCCTTTGAGTTTGAATGTCAAATAATCACAATCCTATTGTCTATCCAACTTGACAGTGTAGATTTATTTTATTAGAACCTTTAGTTCGTGTGTTTGGATGTAAGGACATGTGCTTAATAAAGTAGATGTAGACCGCTATATTTATTAGAATTAAGACTTTGTGATTATTTGTTAATATATATTTATTTGCATCTATAGGTGGGTGTAGCATTCTCCCATTAAGAAAACTGAAGATTTGGACAAGTAATGTACAATGCTAATCTTTCATTTGATTCTATCTAGTCGTTGTCATTACCAAGTGGTCTTGTTTATACTATGAAATAAATCTTATCCTATTCTATAAGAATAAAGTACCATAATTAAGATCCTAATTACAGATGCTTACTGAAAAACTATGATAATGAAATACCCAATAAAAGGTATAAGTCTAAAATTACTACAACATACTAAAATGTTGAAACTCCCAAGGTAATTCATACTTCCCATACTAATTGTCAAACTCCTAACGTAATCAGTTGGGGAAATAGAGGCATAAGCTGACAGAGCTTTGCAGAAGAAGGGGTTTTGGCGGGTTTGAAATTGAAAATAATTGTGGTTACTACCATCATTTCTAATTTGTGGTCAATCAGTAATATGTAGGCTTGGAGGCCAAAACTCAATCTTACGCTTAATAAATTGTGAATCAGCTACAAAATTCCTTTCTTCCTACTCTATTTAGTCCAATATATCTATCACAAGATCCACTGCGACCATCTTCATCACGATAGTGTGAGACCATGTCATATTGGTTTGTGTATATCTCCCTTTTCTATCCTCTATTGGGAGTTTGGTAGATGCCCCAAACAAATGGCCTGTCCCTTAGTTTATTTTAGATTGGAACCACCTTCCCTTCAATTGGCACCACATCTGCCGGTATGTGTACATTGTCCACATATCTATCTCAGAATGGTTAACTTTTCTAGGTTTTTTGGACTTTGTTGATTTATGTCCATGTGGCTATCATATAGACAAAAATCACGGGATGGGAGCAGTTTTCTGTTTTCACATTAATAGGATATTGGGTGCAGAAACTTCCTGAGGGTTGATAACGCGGTACTGATGGTGTTATTTTTTACATACTCGCAGAAACTTCCTGAGAGTTGATAACGCGGTACTGATGGTGTTATTTTTTACATACTCCTATTCTGTCTTCTATATCTGTTCATATTCTTTTGGCTTCAATGCCAAGTCCTGATTAGATTGGATTTGAACTTCTAAATAATAATTTTCTCTTTTCCTTTTACATTGATGGCAGCTGCGGATCTTGTGGATATGAACTAAACCTTAATTCCTGTAACCGCAACATCCCAGCCATTGATTCAAAATATGGGAAATCTATGAAGAGAGGGGTTATTTCATTTTTTTCAATTGATGAGAGCAAATTTACTCAGGTAAGTAAACTTCAATTGCTACCTTACTTGACATCCAAGAGCTCGTGGAGATTATTTAGACGCCAAACCAAATTGCTCTGTCAAAATTGTGGAAACTATATTGGTACTGTCTCTCCCTTTCAGCTGGTCAAGTCCAAGTCAGCAACTTGGGATGGAATCTCTGCCTGTAGAACCTATGATATCAAGATTTGTTCTCTAAGGCCACTGTCCTCCGAGGAATACAATTTTTTTATCAGATCTTGACTGTGAAGGAGACTCGTTCTGCTTCTAAACTTTAATGCTCAAAAACTTGGCATGATCTACTAGTTTATTAGACAGCGGTTACTATTGACTTACGATTGTGAACATTCTTCAAAGTGAGTCTGGATCTTCCCCTTGATAGTTGATGAGGAAGAACTTCTGAATGAAAAGCATCTTAAAATCCAGGACAGGTGTCAGGTTCTTTGTATCTGTTACTTGTGAAAGCCGGTGTTTCTGGAAACTAGTTGTAGTATTCTTCATATTAGTCTTCTTCATCCTACATTGTCTTTCTTCTTGACAGTTTATAGTTCAAACTTAAAAACCTCTCGAGTTCATCTATTACTATTGTGTCTGCAAATGTTTTTTATGGAATTTGGTTTTCAGAATCAGATGTTATTGCCCATAATTGCTAGGAACGAAAAGCAGTTTTCTGTTTTCAAATCAACCTTGACTTCTAATTAAACTCCTTGAGCCTTCAACTCATATCTCATATTCAAAACTACTGCACGTGTCCAACCTCCTATACGGGATTGAGAAAATGGGACATACAACAATCGATGACTCTCTAGTGAATAGTTAAGATCGGAATTCGAAAAGAAATCATCTAAAATATGTGAGTATCACTACCATTTCTAGTACTCCAGAAGTATTGAACTCAGTATTCATGACTAATCAAGAATTCGCATGTGAATTCAAAAGTCTCAATTTGTTATTTAATTTGGGCCCCGAATCCCACATGTGAATTCTTGATTGGTCAGGAGTCCGAGTGTCCAGTACTCCTCCTAGAGTACAAGAATTTTTTCCGTGAGTATCAATCCAACAAGTCAACATCTATGACACTCCCATCAAGCCAACAATTGAATTTTGTAGCACTTAGATAATAAAAAGTTACTAGATGGTATGCACACTATGGAATGGATCCACAAGCTGCGGATATAGTAAAAATGAAACACCAAGAGAACTTTTACTCCTTTGGAATTAAAAATTTAAGGGCCAGAATCATTTATAATTCCATTCTAAGAATTACCATACAAAAAAGTTCATTAGTTCTCTGCTGCAGCTTAATCTTTTTACACCCTTTAACTGCTATGCACAATAGTTGCATTATGTTCACAGTTTATCCACAAAAAGTAGAAAGGAATTTTACGTGCATTTTGTAAATATTTTGTTCAAGACGTTACAAGTTATTGACCACTAGAACACACATCTTTTGTTAGTGATAACATAATCCCTCATATCTAGTACGTTCAACCCACTAGTTTTTCATATCTAGATAGTATTGCATCTATCTCATATACTCAACTGAGACACTTGATGAATAAACCAAAAGGCAATGCAAAAATAAAAAAAATAAAAATAAAGCACAATTCATTCATAAACAGAATTCCATCTACCTATTTACTAAATTGAAACACTTAATCAATTGAAGCCAAAACCTAGAGAAAAACAAAAGGTAACAGGAGCCATTTGGAATCAGCGCGGCAGTTGTTACAGAAAGTCTAACAGCATAATTGGGGGAGGTCGAGCTTTGAGAATTGTTGCCGAAGATGTAATCGTCAGATTTGGAATAGTAAACAAGGTAATGACCAGGGGCATAGGTAGGGTAGCTATCACCGCCACGGCTACCCCCGTTTTCAGGGAAAAAAACCCATTAATTATACCCTTTCAAGAATTGGGAAATTTTTTCTTTTTTCGTTTTAAGTGTTTCGACTAGGAGCCGTCAAGTTTCGGCTACCCCTTCAACTGTCTTCTATAGTTACGCCCCTAGTAACATCCATACAATTTAACCTTGTAATAGAAATTTCCATTCAAATAACAAAGTTACAGAAGAAGAACGCATTAATTTTCTCTATAGTCATCAAGAATGACTGAATAAATGATGGATCAAAATGCTTTGGCTTTGCATAGGGGGCAACAGCTTTTCCGCGAGAGTCACTTTGTAATGCAATCGACACGGTATTCATGTCCGCAACAAAGCCTTCCAACTCTTTGCTTTTCTTGGTATTCATCTTGACATACAAGGCAAATTTCTCGCCCTTTTTGTTCCTCCTCCTCCTCGGCTTTGACAAAGTGTCTTATCATCTGACGTTCATCCAAGAAAGTTGGGTCGATTTCGAACTCATACTCTTCCAATCGAATTAGTTCAATTAGTTCCTCAAAGAAAGCAGCAAGTTCTGATATTTGATTAGAAAGAACTGCGTCGAAATCAGACTCTTCCATTATTTCATCGTCTCGATCCTCCGAGAAAGAAGCAAGTGCAGGTAATTCTTGATTAAAAGCGGCTACGTTGAAATCAAAATCTTCCATTATTTCATTGTCTGGGTATGTTCTTTCTTCCGAGAAAGCGGCATCTGTACATACTTCTTCATCACCAGCGATTTCATCGTCTAGGTAAACCATAGATTTTCGGAAAGAATTATGAATGAATAAATGAATGAAGGGATGGGGCTATTGCTTCATTTTTATATAAGGTGAGACGTAACTGTAAACTCTTTTCCAAAAAGGATTTGGAAATCTTCTTAACAGTAAATTAATGAATCACCCACTTCCCGCCGAATTTCCAAAAAACTTCACACGTTAATTTAATTTTATTATTATTTATTTATTAAATAATCAAAACTTAATAATTTTTTTAATTAAATATATCTTATCACCAATATGTAAAGGGAAAATATATTTAAACCACATTTTTTAATAACTACACCACATCAATATTGCACTGAATGTCCATGTATTTCATTTTTGTTATTTTTACATACACAACCTTTTCTTTCCAATCCATTTATATTTCAATTTTCAATTAGTTAAAATTTTTTCATTAATGAAATTTTTTGTTAAAAGATTCTATTAATCTACTTTAGAATAAAGAGAATACATGCTATCCCTTTGTTTTTTCTAATTATTTTACCCAATTTAGAATAGTTAAAGTTTTTTTTTTTAACAATGAAATTTCACGTACAAACTGTTGGTGAAAATAGTGTATGATAATTATTTGTAGATTAATGCTAAGTGGAAATAAAAAATAAAATTCAACTTAATTATAATAATTAGTAAAGATTAAAGACTTTCAAAGCAAATAAAATGTGGTGTGGTTAGTAAAAAAAGTGGGATTAATATAACTATCCATATATAAAATGGGGAATGTATGTAAAATATTAATATTTTGGTTTCACCCATCACACTTTTTTTTTTTTTTGGTTAATGTCCATTCTGTCCATTATATTTAATGTCTCAATAAAATGTTTCAACCATGTGAACACTGAAATTTTACTTCATTCTTAATCCTTTTTTTTTTAACGAAAATGAACTTATATTACTGAATCACCAACATTATCATAAAAAAGTTGAGCTCCTATGAAATTAGGTGGCTTGTTCCAAATATAATGAATTAGCTTTTCTTCTAGTAAAACGTAATGAAAAGTTTGAATTACATTGTAGCATCATCATAAAATCGCATATTTATAACAGAGTCAATGCCAAGTGCATTGCTTTTAGAATCGATGCGTTTTTAGCAGAGTAACCGACGCCTAAAGGACTATACTGTAGCAGCGCATCAAACTATAGCTTGAGTCGTCCTTGTTCCTTGCGTAGATAGCCTCGATTAAAGCCTTTGCATCAACCTCAAAGATAATTGGACGTTCATCGATTCCAATAACCCACCCAATCTCTGCACGTAAACCCCTAGCCTCCGCTTCTCGAGCCGTATAGAATGCTTGGATATGTTTAGTTCCACAACGAACAAACCTACCCTGATTGTCCTTGATTCTCATTGTGATTTCCCTTTTTTTTTCTTTTTTTGCTACAATCAATATGATTTCCCTGATATTATATTATTTATAATTTGTAAATATTTAATTCAATATATTAGTATACATTTTTCACCACCAATTTAAATGTCCATGGTTGCCAAAAATAAATAAGGAAAATATTCATAATTTCTTCTAAACAGCTTAACTTCGTTGAAGTGTATTCGTAAAATTATAACCGTTATTGGTTTAGGAGAGTTGAGATGTTCATGCGTACAACCAATTTATATGTAATTCTTAATATTCTCACATTGATTTTGGAAAAGAAAAGGAATTATATCTTTTGATCATTGAAACGTTTGCAGACAATTTTTTAATATATATGATATTACTGTAATTAGAGTGGAGTAAAGTTTTGTTTCCCATTTTAAAGAGGTATTACTAACATGTTAGGAGCTACTAAATATTTATTGATAATTTTTATTTTAAAAGGTGATATATGCTCTTCCGATCTCTAAAATTGAGTAAAATAATTAATGTAACCATATGAAAGAATTCTGAAATTTTATAATTATTGAAAAACTAGCCAAACATTCTAAATTATAAAATCATTAATCATCAATTTATCTTTGAAAATGAGAACTGTTGGGTTGTCATTTGTTCAGTACATACTAGCAACGCATTCATGCGATGCATAGGGAGAACAGCATTAAAAAATGTATCTAATAGGAAGTTGAAAAACGGATGGGAAGACATCAATTAAAAATATAAAAACATGAATGTGCATCAAGCGAAACAATTACACCAATAAACTTAGTACTGAAAATATTTTCGTACATTCAGTGGGACCAATTCACTTGTATCGCATAGGTCCTTATTTAGTAAAAAAAAAAAATATATATATATATAGCACCACATCCTAATATTAAACATTTAGTGAAAACCTTTTTGTACATCCGAATGTTGCATTCGGCCAAACTATGCTTAAACAATGAATTGACTATTTGCATTCGTAACGTCTTTGAAACTTTAGAAATTATACCATCTTATGATTTGGAAACTCAAATTTATGAAAAAAGAAATTGATCTAAAAGAAGAATAAATACTTATGAGAAATTTCTTATATGCATCCATATAACCCAAGAAAATTATTAGTCGTCTAATTTTTTGACAAACAAACCTAAATGCATGAACTTTTTATATTTTCTGTTTCAGACTCATTATGCTAAAATATTAAAAACGTTTAATAAAAAAAGCACAATACTACTGTTAAGCTTTTGCATGTTTCTAATCAATCCAAATCTCCCTGAAAATGTTATTGACATTCAAAGATCATTCAGGCAAACCAAGTTCTCAATAGTCTTCTAAAGTTTAACTTTACCAACAGCCGATGATGGCCACAGAAGAAGCCTGTAGAATATTTCATAGGACCGAGCTAAATCAGGGAAAAAAAATTTCATGGGGTTGGAAGCTTGGGGGTTCTGGACTAAATTTTTTTTTTATCCTATAAATTATTGGAATGAAATTTCTTATTGTCATGGTGCAAAATACAAAATTAAACATATACAGTTACTCTATGAGATAAATTTTAACTGTAAATGCAAGATATTCTACAAAATGAGCTGAAAAATGTTTTTCAAACTCTAAGTTCATCTTCATTTAATACTTTGTAATTATTTCATACTAGATGATACACAAATGAAGATCTAGTGAAAAAGTGATATATCAAAAGTAATTTAATAAAAACTTAGATACTTGATGTCATAAAAGAATATAAAAACTATGACATTTACAAATGTAATTTATATTGTAAAAAAAAAGTCTTGGATCATAACATATTAATAGTACTTGATGCGTTAAATAAATATTTTATTAATAATATATTAATAGTTACCTTTTATGTACTTGATTAATGTTTTGCAATATTTTACTTTTAAATTATTTAATATTATTAGTTAACCGTCTAATAATATGTATCGGACATGTATATACCCGTATTCACTCGATACCTGTTCAGATAAAAATTTTCATACCCATGTAAGAAAGTACATTAGACATACCCCTTTTAACCGAATAATACTCCGTTTCCCCACATACTTTTTTAACTAGGCGATGCTTACTTTTATTATGTGCAACTACGCATAATATCACATTGTTAATTTAGTCTAGTAAATAATAAATATAAGTCATAAAAAAGTAATATGATTTTATAATTACAATCGTTAGAGTTATATTGTACATTTGTATCAAAATTAGCGTACAAGTTTATTTTTCAAGCATCATGTCAAATGTTTGAGTATTGATCATAAATTTGGTTGCATAACTAAGTCTCTAATTTTGGGTCTCCTCCAAAAACGTCATTCAAGTTCACAGGTCCAACCTATATAAAATTGTAATAATTAGCAATCAAATGAATAAATCACAATCAACTATAGTAATTATAAGTTTAGCATCTCACTGATGCGTTGCATGGGAAGACTAACTCTAAAAAAAATAATAATAACGAACAATAAAATACTGAACAAATATGTGCCATTAGATTTGTATAACAAAAGCAGTAAATACACAATTTCGAGTTAGTATTTGGCACGTTAAATTATTGTTTTATTAATGATATATTAATAGTTACTGTTTATGTACTCAATTAATGTTTTACTATGTTTTACGCCTATATGATCTAACTTATTTAATCTTCTTAGTTAACAGTCTAGTAATACGTATGTGTATGTACTTACCACTATTCACTCGATACTCGTTCACGCAAAAATTTCCATACCTATAAGAAAGTACTTTCTTGACTTACTATTTTAACCAAATAATATATCGTTTCCTCACATACTTTTTAATAACTAACACATATTTATCATCATTTAATTATTTAAATTATAGAAAAATTTGATTATTTAATGATGGATAAGTGTTCATATCATTAAACTATTTGTAGTTTATAATTTTTTTTAGCAAAAAATTAGTAGTTTATAATTCATAAAATAATGAAAATTAATTAATATGAACAAGAAACATAATTGATAACTCATATTTGTCAAAATAATAATAAAACAATATAAATAAATATGAATGAAGAACTTACTTGATAACCCATGTTCATCGGACAATAAATTTCATTTTGGAACTTTTATTTTTATAAATTGTCTTAATTAAATTAAATATTTAATTAATTAAACACACATACAAGTTAGTTTAGGTTAATTAAAAACTATAATTGTAATTTTTTTCTTAATATTTCCCGCTATAAATGTTAATAATTATAATTGTTTATCTTTAAAGAGATAAAAATTTTACATATTACAATTTATTTATTTCATAACTATAGATAAAGAACAAAGCGTGATTTTTGCAGAAATTTTTGAATCTCAAGAAGATAAATTTGAAGATAACAATACAAAATAATGTTGTTTTTCTCAATTGTGCGAATCAATATTAGAAGAAGTTAATTAATATACAAATAGAAGAGAAATAAAAATACTCACATTCATGTTTATTCAGGAATCCAGTCAGACCGAGAATTGCATTTATTAATTTTACTTTTCGTATGAAATTATAACATTAATTAAACTGATTTTTTATTTATTCCATAAATCCAATTTCGTATGTTTATGAATTTAGAGACGTTGCAGACAAAATGACTTAAAATGTTGTAGAAAAACTGACTTATTAATTAGGGTAATAGCTTGCGACAATTTATTTTTGTACAAAATAAAGGAAATTTTTATTTTCGATTCTTATAGCTTTTTATTATAAAAATTAAAATATATTAATTAGGGTTTTTCTGGTGCATGTACGGGTAAGAACATATAGGGGAAAAACATTTATATTTGTTAAGAATGTAATGGTTATTTGTGTCATTTTAATTTTGACTATTTTAGTATATTTGAAAAATTAAGTAATATAAATATAATTAGTCTTTAAATATATATGTGGTTAATATCAATATTTTCTTTGAGTGAAAACACACGAGAATAGTAATATATAAATGAAAATTATTAACAAACAAAAGAGTTGACATAATAATTTAAAAATATGTTACTCTTGACATGTAGGTCACGAGTTCAATCTTTCACTATTGTATTTGTAATAATTTTTTTATTAAAAGTGACAGATAGTATGATATGACATTATAAGTAATTGTGCCAGATAAAGCTCAAGACATCAAAATTTACAGCACAACGAATTCCACACTATTGGCTATTGTAATAATTAGAATTGTAGGCTCGTCAATACAAAATATCAATAGCAAAAGGTCGAACCGAAATTGAAACGGTTTTAACTTTTAATAATTAAATAATAAAAAATAAAATTTTGACTTTTTTTTCATAAAAATTATTTTTTTCCATTTTCTCCGGTTTTTTACCGCTAGTTCAACATGATTTTTTCTAATTTCGAGTCTGTTTTTTAAATGTCCAGTATTTTTTAATGAATCGCATCTGGTTCCTAATTTTCTGGTCCGTCTCATAACCAAAATAAGTGGCCGTTGTTAGGAACTGAAAATCAAACGTGTGTTATAGCGATTAAAATCCGTTTAGCATCGTTTATAATTGGATTGGTTTATAATATATTTTGAAATTTGAATTTTGAAACATATAGTTTAATTTGATTGGTTAAATTTTGTTGAAAAGTGAAAAATTATTATTTGATGTGATTGATGTGTGAGATATTAAATGTAGAATTTGTCACGTGTCCAACAAATTCAAAATTCAAGATGTATTATAATACAATCCATTTATAATACATCCCAAACGATGCTTTAAAAAAAATAAGGAAAAAAAATGAGGCGCCCTGCTCACAATCAATAGAAGATGGTTTGCCTAATAGCCTAAGGGCATCTCCAATAGTCCTCCAAATTTGAAGGACTATTTGCCTCCAACCATCCTCTATCACCTCCCCTAAATATGGGGGAGGAGAATAGTATCCCTATTTAGGGAAGGTGAATAATTACAAAAATATCATTCTTTTATTTATGAAAAAGTGTCACTAATTTAATTACGATAATGTCATTCGTGAATTAATTTTAGTTTTTAACACATAATTGTTCTAATTTTAAGTTCTAAATTTTTTGTGTTTTTATTAATATTATTAATTTATTTTTTGTAATTCAATTATTACATATTTTTAATTTTTATTCTCAACGATATTCTTTATTTAGCTCTTTTGGAGATATAAATTATTTAACATTAACTAATTATAATTATTATACAAATTAAGTATGATTTTAATTAAATAAAAATGTTAGGCCTATTCTTATATTTCCGATCTAAAAGAAATGAAAAATTAAAAAAAAAATTGTTCCCTAAATATAGGAAGCCATTGGAGATGCCCAATTGCCTTGTCTCCTTCGATATTTTTCGATTGAAATGCATTCCGCGTAGAAGATCGCGCCACAAAATATTTCCCGCATTTTTCTTTTCAATTTCACTTCCAAAAAGGTCCCATTCTTGTATAGATTGCAGTTGCACGCAGCCACTGTAGGAGTGAGGGTTTCATCTTTCTCCCAAAAAAGGGAAAAAAGAACAAAAAAATTGTAAAGAAAACAATCATTCCTGTCCTCACCGTATTGCAGGATTTTATTCCATCAATCTCGCTCGCTTGTGGCTTTTGTGGAAGGATCTTTAACCGCGGGCGCGGCAATGTGTTTAGGGGACAATGGTGGCGAAAAAGGGGCGGAAGTCGAGGAGTTGGTGGGGAAGATGCGGAGGAGGAACTAAAACGGGAATCCTTACTGGCCATCCTCTTGGCCGACAGCTTCGCCACGAAGTTCCGTCCCATCACACTCGTACGCCCCAAAGTATGTTGCTTATTTGTTCCCGTGCACAACAATTTTTTTAATTAACAGTAAGACTGGTTTTTCACTTTTAATTTAAGTTTTGCTTTCTGCACTTTAAATTTTCTTAAGATAAGATGCGCGTTTCTTAAGATAAGATGCACGTTGTCAGCTTGCTTTCAGGATTGATATAGGTTTTTCTTTTTGATGTGAAAAGAAATTTATTCATTGCAAGCGTCTATTAAGATTACATTAAACTTACTGAGAGATGGCAATGTACCTGAACCCAAAGGGACAACCCTGAACCGGGAGGGGATTCCCAGATTTAATTAGGGATGAGGCGGGGACAGGGCGGGGACGGGGATTGTCGTCCGATCCAAACCGTCCCCATCCAATTTAAATTATAAATTTATTTTATTTTTAGTTTATCAAGTTCAACAAATGTCCACCTCGACTCGATTGTTACTTCTTTGTGATGTTTAGGCAAAAAATGATGCTTTGAACATTTTTATGTTCTAGGGATTGGGGGTTTGAGCATTCTTTGGTGAGTCGTATGTGAAATAATCTAACTTTTGCAATTTTTTTTCTTCATTTTATTTTATAGCTATGATAGAAAGAAAGTGTAAAAATACATAATTTTGTATCATTTAAATTTGTAAAAAGTTTCTTGATTGAAATGGGGATTAAACGGGAATGAACAACATCCCCAATCCGGCTGTCCCTGTCTGCGTCTCCGTCCCGAAATAAACAGGGCGGGATGGGGATTGGGATTTCTAAATGGGCCAGGGACGGGGTGGAATTTGGGAGGACATCTAGATGGTAGGAATTGGGTATTTGAGAGAGAGATATATTTTTGGATTGAAATACACTTATGTACACTATTCTTTGGATATTTCCTTGTGTGCAATTTTTTGTTGTGAGTATAGTGGGGTTCTCAGGGGAACGCTGACTTTTGTAGGATGCTTATTTCGTGAATGCTTATGTTGCACAGGCTTTTTCTTGTGGAATGCTTCCGGGACATGTGCAGAATGTTACTTTGTGAATTCTTAATTTGCATCTGCACATACATTTAAGTTGATAAAATAATTAATCAGTTTCCAGTTCCATGGGTTTTATATCAACTGTCAATCTTTTGACAATCATGTTTATGCATATGTGTGGTGACGTTCTTGCCAACATGTCAGTACATCCTATTGTATGGAGAAAGTTAATATTTTCACATGGTATTAATTGTTGCATAAATTGATGTATTTTGTGTCCAAAGGTACTGTTACCGCTAGTCAATGTTCTGATGAAGACTATACTTTGGCATGGCAGATCGTCTGCTGGTGTCGAAGAAGTTTTCGTTTTTTGTTGTGTGCACTCCAAGCAAGTTATAGATTATTTTGAAAACTCCAAATGGTTCGGGCAACCAAACTTTTTGGTCTCCCCTATAGAATCTCACAATTCTATCAGCGCTGGAGATGCTCTGCGACTTATCTATGAAAGACACGTGGTATGTTGATATCTTTGTCTATTTTTTATTTTGTACACGTCTTGAGTCTGTATCTGTTTGTTTTCACTATTTGGTCTTGTCTGTTCCTGTTCCGAGGTAGGTAGGCAAGCATACTCAAAACATTTAATATTTTATCTTACTTGTCTCATAATCATTACAATTCGCCAATCTTCAAGCTCAAATGAGTTTTCTTCGTTATGCATTAACACTAAGTGAACAATGAATTGCACGAAAATCCTCACATTACTTCTAAATAAATATGGTTGTAGAATCATGAAGTTTGAACTTAATAGAGGTAAAATGTTTAGAAGGAAAGGAAAGGAAACCAACATTTACCCAAATGAGATGGTAGGCCTAGCACCATATCAAGTGACCAAGATTTAGCTCTTGTCATCTAGCCGCATTTTCCCTTCTTCAATGAGGAAGAATGGAATGATGACTATTCTTTTTGTGTGTGTGTGTGTGTGTGTGGTTCGGGCAAGGAATAAACTACATCTATTTAATAGGAAAAGTTTGAAAGAATAATAAGACATATCTTGTGAGTTCACTTTATAAGGCTATTAGCTTTTGGGCGCAGATATGCATTTTATTCTATACATTACATATAGCTTTGAAACTTGAACAAACTGAGATCTGACATCAATTTTGCAGAGAGAGAAATTTCATACATCTCTTCCATATGACACTAAGTCAATACAGAGGAGTAAACATTGATATATACATAGAGACCCGTAGTCAACAGATTTAGGAACAAATAGGTACAACCAATGAAAAAGGAACATGTGGCTACAATATACAAAATATTAAAATAGCACAAACGTTATATATTCTTCATCCCCCCTCAAGTGGGCAATGATGAAAGTCCATCATGCCTAACTTGGCCAGTGACTGAAAATGAGGATTCCCTAAAGCCTTAGCGAAAATATCAGTTAATTGTGACTTTGAAGTAATATGTTGAGGTGTAATGAACCTGTTCTTAAACTTGTTGCGCACCAAGTGACAATCGATTTCAATATGCTTAGTTCACTCATGGAATACGGGATTTGCCACAATATGTAAAGTGGCTGGATTACAACACCATAAAGGAATAGGTGTGATCAAAGGAAGTTTCAAAGCCTGAAGGATGTATGCAATCAACTGAAGTTCACAAACAGTGGTAGTTAGGTTCTGTGTTCAGCCTCAGCTGAAGACCTTAAGATGGTTTGCTGCTTCTTGGTTTTCCATAAGATAAGAGCTGACTGTGATTGATTTTTTGGTTTCTAAACAAGCTGCCCTGTAATGCCCTGAGTTTTACAAACCGAAAATGCTACTTAAAATACTTCTTTTACCTTGAATTATGGGAAGATGAACCCTTAAAGCACGCAGAATTTTTTTTATAAAATACTATGAAAATCCAATTGGGTCAACAAATATAAGGAGAAGTGAAACACACTTTGCTGAATATTTAATAATGTCAAAATTCTGCAAGGTGAATAAAATATGAGTTTACATATCTAGTCAACAAAAATTAATTTACATACTAAACCCATAAAAAGTCTTGAACAAAATAACAACTAAGTTTAACTTTTTAGGTTATGATAAAACTAGAGTATTTAATAGTCACTGCCACTGGTCTCGCTGCCCGCTCCAGCACCTGAAAAGGTTTTAGAAAAAACAATAAGTACTTAGAAGAAACACCCAGTAGTCTCGGCATACTTTTCATGTTAAAATAAATCATTGTACAAATGATTCACGTGGGCTTGCTATTTCTCATTCAGCCCGTGCGTATAACCTTTATAATGTACTACCCAGGGCTTAACAAGGTTGTATGTTCGACCACGTATATCATTCTACCCTGTAGATATATAAATTAAATCAACGTACCACTCCAGGTACATCAAACCACAAAACTAAAAGAAAGGACCAAGAGTGAATCTAACTAGGTTTGAAGACTTAGGGAGCAAATTTTACACAATTATGTCTCTCCAATTTGGAATCCAGCGTAAAAACACAGAGCTAATTTCAGAGGCAAGAAAAGAGCGACACATACAATCTAAAATCACCAAAAATCCCCAGCCCAACTCAATCTATGTCCTAAATTTCAAATTCAAAGTAGAACAACCAGGGAGGGTATCGATTAGGATGCGATAGATAGGGACGATTGGAGTTTGGCTTGAAGGACAGACGCACGATTGGACTTGTGTTCTGGCGGGTCTATGCAGAGGGTCGCGGGTTTCAACTGAGAGATGGCTGCGTTCGAGTGTTTCTGGGCTAGGCCAGAGGGTCTTTAAGGGTCAGCGAGGTCGTGACTAGGCTCGAGGCTGATGTTCGAAACTTTGGGTCAGGGTCGAAAATTTCAGGTTCGATGAGTGTTCGTCTGATGAGCCTTGGTTTGAGTGAATCAGTGGTCGTATGGGTTCAGCTGAGGGTTCGGTGAGTCAAGGTTCGCGGTGATAGTGCGTGGTAGTGAAGTTGAGCAACGCCACCGGTAGCAGCTGCTCTGTTTCTGCCTTACTTCCTTATTTTTTTCTTTCTTCTAAGACTTTTTTAACAAACAGTAAATGATGAGGATGGCCGGAATATTGGCTTTATTGTTCATGTATGTATTGAAAATTTGAGATAAAATGAGTAGAATTCACTTGGGGATACGGAATGACTGACGGAACGGTGATCGAATGCGCTCACTAAAATGTATACATATGAATCCCATTACTCCAGTTTTCCAAAATATATCAAATTGCAAAACTTTAAAGAAAGAAGAAAAGAAGATGGAAACTTACTAGCTAATCGAAGACTTCAGCGAAAATGTCACTGTAAATCTTGAGTTTTGTTAGTGTTGATCTTTGCTTGTAGATGGTAGGAGTTTTGAAAGGAAATATTTCAGATTTGGAATGAAATTCAACCGTGAGAATGAGGGAAGCAGAAACCATATAGGAGTTAAGGAGGAAACCGTATGAAACGTGATTGGTTGAAGGGAAAAAAGATAGGGGCTGTTTGGGTAAGCTTAATTTGTTAACATTTACTTATGGACTTAGGCTTAAATGGGCTAGATAGACATTGGACCAACTATTTATTGTAAATTGGACTGTAAACAATTTTGAAGTTGGATCTGCATTTACAAAAGAATAAAACAGATCTAAGAAATTTACTTGGACTAATATCTCTTAACTTTAACACAATGGGCTCGTGTTGACAATTATTGGCTCTCAAATGAGTTAACAAAAATTTTGATTTTCGCTTTTAGCTTTTAAAATTCAATTTACTCAAAGTTAGATAAGTGTGAGGCTTTAAAATATTTCCATGACCAATGTCATGCATAAATAGATAAATCGTAACGAAAAGAAGGTAGCAACCTGGACTAACTTAATAAATTTTGTAAGAACTTAAATTTTTATTTATAAAAATTGCTGGTAGTTGCAACCCTTCCCAATTAAATTAATTTCATCCTCGAAATTTAGGTTACTTGTTCTAAAGAGCTCTGGGTATTCTTTCAATATATCCTCCTCTCTTTCCTAAGTTGTCTCTTTTGGACTGTGCCGACCTACTGGACCCTAACCAACGGAGCAACTCGATTTCTCAGAACATGGACCTTTCTTTCAAGAATAGCGATGGAGCTTCATCATATATATGTCAAGTCTTTTTGAAGACTCACTGCTTGAGCACTAGTCACATGACTCAGATCAGGGACATACTTCTTGAGCATAGAAACGTGGAATACGTCATGCACTGCAGAAAGCTCTAAAGGTAATGCAAGGTGGTATGCCACATTTTCAATCCTTTCTAGAATCTCAAATGGTCCAACGAACCTCAGCCTCAGCCTTTCTTTCTTTCCGAAACGAAGCACACCTTTTATTGGAGCTACTTTAAGGAATTCTTTTTCCCCGACTTGAAATTCAATATCCTTTCTTTTTTGGTCGGCATTACTTTTCTGTCTATTCTGTACTATGTTAATCCTCGATTTTATCTTTTCAATATCCTGAATCATTTTCCTAGCAATTCAGGTCCTAACATCTTTCGTTCACCGCCTTCATCCCAATAAATTGGGGACCTGCACCGTCGTCCATACAAAGCTTTTTATGAAGCCATACCAATGGTTGACTGAAAACTATTGTTATACGCAAATTCAACCAACAGCAAATGTGTTTCCTTGTTTTCATCCAAATCTAGGACACATGCCTTCAACATGTCCTCCAATATGTGGGTAGTTCTTTCAGATTGCCAGTCGTTCTGAGGGTGATAAGTTGTACTAAACATCAATTTAGTACCCATTGTCGACTGAAGTGACTTCCAAAACCTTAACGTGAATCTTGGATCTCTGTCTGACATAATAGACACAGGTACACAGTGAAGTCGTATGATCTCTCTGACATATATACAGACAAGCTGTTTTAAGTCGATTCATCCGAACTGGAAGAAAATGAGTAGACTTTGTGAGTCGATCCACAATTATATATATTGCTTCCTGCTTGCTTCCAGTCTTGGATAAATCGACTACAAAATCCATTGCAATATTCTTCTACTTCCACTCTGGTATTTCTAGAAGATTAAGTAAACCTGATCGTCTTTGATGCTTAGCTTTCACCTGATGGCACACCATATACATTGCTATAAACCTTGCTATACTTTTTTTCATATTTCTCCACTAGAAAGTATTTTGTAAATCCTAATACATCTTAGTTTTGCCTAAGCGTGCATCATAAGGAGTGGAATGAGCTTTAGCTAAAATCTCATTCCTAAGTTCATTGTCGTTTGGTACACAAAGACGTCCTCTAAACACGAGAGCTTGGTCAGTGGAGACCTCAAAACAATTACTTTTTCTTGTCCCCACCCATGCTCTTTTCTTTTTCAGAAACTGATCATCCTTTTGTGCGGCCACAATCCTATCTATCAGATCTGGTTTAACTGTCAGTGCTACCAACATAACCCCTTTCTGCCTTGACGGTGTGGTAACCTCGCTTTTTAAATTCTAGAAGTCCTTAATCAGTTGATCCTATATAATACCTAATGCAGATAGCTGGCCATATTCTTTCTGCTCAAAGCGTCTGCGACCACATTAGCCTTACCAAAGTGGTATAAGATAGTGCAGTCTTAGTCCTTGTCCAACCACCTTCGTTGTCCTATATTCAACTCCTTCTCAGTGAAGAAATATTTGAGACTGTTATGATCCGTATAGAACTCGCACCTACTTCTGTATAAGTACTGAAGCCAAATTTTGAGAGCGTTTACCACAGCAACGAGCTCGAGATCATGAGTTGGATAGCTTTGTTTATACAGTTTCAACTGTTTGGACGTATATGCAATTACTTTCCCTTTCTGTGTTAAAACACATCCCAAACTAAGTTTCGACGCATCGCTATAGATCACAAATTCATTTAAAGCATCGGATATCGTCAAAAAAGGTGTTGTAACCAATCTTTCTTTGAGCTCCTGAAAACTCTGCTCATACTTATTAGACCAAACAAACTTAATTCTTTTCCTTATAAGCTGCACTAAAGGGCCTGCTATTTTCAAAAAACCTTCTATGAATCACCGATAATAACCGGCTAAGCCAAAAAACTTCTCACTTCACTAGCGTTGGTATGTCTAGACCAATTTGTGACAGCCCCAACCTTGCTAGGGTCCACTTCAATTCCTCGAGTTGTCACAACATACCCTAAAAATCCTACTTGATCTAGCCAATTTGGCAAATAAATTCTCTCTTCATAATACATCCAAAACCATCATCAAATGTTCAATATGTTCTTCAGAATTCCTCGAGTATATCAATATATCATCGATAAACACGATAACGAGCCTATCCAAACATTGATGAAAAACCCTATTCATCCTATCCATAAATACAGCAGGGTATTCATCAAACTGAAGGGCATTACTGTAAATTCATAATGCCCATAGAGGGTTCGAAATGCCGTCTTTGGTATATCTGTCGGCTTAACTTTCAATTGATAATACGCTGACCTCAGATCAATTTTTGAGAAAACAGCTGCTCCATTCAGCTGATTAAACAAGTTATCAATTTTCGGGAGTGGGCACTTATTCTTGATCGTCAACTTATTCAGTTCACAATAATCTATGCACATCTTTATACTTCCATATTTCTTCTTCACAAATAATACCGGTGCTCCCCAAGGCGAGATATTTGGTATCATGAATCCTTTTCCCAAAACTTTCTCTAACTGAACTTTCAACTCTTGCAATTCTTTAGGTGCCATCCGATAAGGAGCGTTAGAAACATGTGCAGATGCTGGTACCAAATCGATGTAAATTCCACTGGCCTGTTGGAAGGAATGCCCAACTAATCCTCAGGGAATATGTCAGGGCACTCCCATACCACCAGTACACACTCTAAGGACAATTCATCTAAGGGCTTCCCCGAAGACTAAGTATCCTTGACAACTTTCTTTTCGCCAACAATTTCTTTACTTGAAGAGCCGACATAAGGCGATGTAATGTCTCAATTTTCGACTCGTAAAATTTAAATTATTTCCCACTTTTTTCTGAAAAATAACATCTTTTTCATGACACACAATCGTTGCTCGATTCTCACTAAGCCAATCCATACTTAATATTATGTTGAAATCTTTCATTTCGATAACATTCAAATTTGCCCCTAAGATTAATTCGTCGAAGTCTATCTATACTGCCCTACTCATCTTATTAAAGTCAATTATTCCGCCTAATGTAAATTAACTTCCAATACACTACCAGTTTTGTCTTCTACTAAATCTAATCTAGCTAGACAAGTAACATATATAAAGGAATGTGGTGCACACGAGTCAATCAAAACATAGACAGGAGTTCCAGAGATGGATAGAATACCCGCTTTGACTTCGGATCCTGAGTGGCCTGCTTAAATGTCATTGCAAACACTCTGGTTTTGCCCTTCCTTGCCTGATCTGCGTCCCTTCCCTGACTGAACCTGCACTTCTTAGCATAGTGGCCCGCATACCACAACTGTACCAAATTTTCTGTCCCGTTTGACACTCTCTTTAGTGATACTTCTTGCACTTGGGGCACTATAAGGGATGTCTACTCCTCTGACCTTTACCTCTCTGACCTCTACTAGTTCCCGTGTTCAGTTTCTTATTTGGGCCATGACCTTTATTCATATTCTGGTTCGGCCACTTCCTTTTTCTGTAATCTTTCTGAGCATTCTGGTCTCCACATCTTACACTAGAGTACGCCTTTTTCACCACTTTCCAGTAGGTGGAGAGATCAAAGGCACATACAGTCTGCCTAATTTCAGGTCACAAGCCCCTTTTAAAGCGCCTAGCCTTTATCTATTTAGTGTTTACTAGATGAAGAATGTAGAACAACATTTCGCTTTTAGCTTTTAAAATCAATTTACTTAAAGTTAGATGGGTGCATGGCTTTAAATTATTTCTGTGACCAATGTTATGTATAAATAAATAGCAAAGAAAAGATGGTAGCGACGTGGCCTAACTTAATAAATTTTTTAAGAACTTAAATTTTTATAAGAGTCGCTATATGCCCAATCAACATCACAGTATTCTGTGAGAGGAAAATCTGTGTTAGCTGGATAGAAAAGGCCCTGTGAAGGACATCCTTTCGAGTATTTCAAAATATGTAAGGATGCCTCCTAATGTGATTGGCAAGGATTGTTAACATATTGGCTGTGTTGTTGTACTGAGAAGGTAATATCCGGTCTCGTAAGGTTGTAATACAAAAGTCTTCCAACCAACCTTCGATTAATATCTGGTTTTGGTAATGGTGGTCTAACATTAGCTGAAAGTTTAATCCCCTTTGGCAAAGGAGTTGAAACAACCTTGCTGCTTAACAACCCAGTATCATGGAAGATGTCTAAAATATACTTTCGTTAGTTGAGATATGTCCCCGCTGCACTTCTGGCTATTTCACCCAAAAAAATATTTGGCTAGACCCAAATCTTTGATAGTAAACAAGGTATCGAGATATTAATTTAGATGAACAATAGCATCACTGTTAGGACCTATAATTAACACATCATCGACACACACTAAGAGCACAAGAAAATCAACTCCTTCTAACTTGATAAACAAGCAATGATCATGTGTGCACTGCTGAAAACCATAGGCTTGTAATTCATTACAAAATTCGGTGTTCCATTGCCTAGATGCTTGCTTCAACCCATATAAACTCCGTTTCAATCTACAAACTTGTCCTGGATTAATTTTAGTATATCTTTCTAGATGAAGCATATAAACTTTCTCGTCAAGATATTCATGTAAAAATGCATTATTTATATCTAGTTGATGCAATGGCTAACCCTTTGAAGTAGCAAATGCAATAAAAATTCTAACAGTAACCAATAGAGCGATAGGGGAAAAACTTTCTGTATAATCTAAACCCCAAACTTAATGATATCCTTTAGCCACTAGCCTAGCCTTAAACTTGTCAACAATCCCAAATGGCTTCCTCTATATCTTGTACACCCATTTGTTGCTGATTGTCTTCTTTGCTAATGGTAAATCTGTGGCTTCCCGGTTATGGTTGGCTTCTAATGCATCCAACTCTTTATTCATGGCCTCTATCCACTCTTCATGCTTACTGGCTTGGAAATGAAATGTAGGTTCCCGCTGTGTGGGCACATTTGCAAGAAAAGTCATATATACACTACTAAAAGAAGGTCAAATGTAATAGGGAAAGGTAGGTGGAGTATAATGTGAGCTAGTGGACTGTTGGGAGGAATAGTATTGCTGTGATTAGTTGTTGTATAAGTAAAAGCAGAATGAATGACAAAATCTTGCAACAAAGCCACTTCATGCCTAGAGGCTGCACTTGGTACATCCCTGGAATCATCTACCCTTTCTTCCCTGACTAAAACCTGTTCTCCAATCCTCTCTACCAGTTGGCCGTCCAACCAACTATCTGATAATGCAGGCCCCTATCATGTATTTGCTCTTCATTAGGTTTAGCCATTGGTATATTTGGTTTAGAGAATGGTATGTGAGGTGAAAAAATGACATATAACACATTCTTTCATGAAAGAAATTCCATCAATAGTACATAAAGGTCTCAGGAAATCCAAATGTTGCATTATAGTTGATGAGGCATGTCCTAGCCTCTAATACCAATCAACAAGCATATTATTACAAGCAAAGGCATTCAATGACAGGTTATTGGAAAAAACAAGACCTTTGAAAGAAGGAGTATAGGGAATAAGAATAGAACAAGGAACAACATGAACATTGAGCAATAAAGATACAGCAGTGCCTTTATTCAGAAAATTTGTGTCATAAAGCAATCTTGGATTGAGAATATACAGTTTCCCAACTAGTTTTCCAAATGAGATCGGAAGAGCACACTCATCAAGTCCTGTAGTAAGCAATAATTGGGATAAAATATGCATTTTAATTGGGATGTTTGAGGTAATTGAGCAATTGACAAAAAGTTTATACTTGAAGCTTGGAACAAATAGGACATCTTTGAGATTTAGTCTTTCACTTAACATTATTTCACCAACATGTGTAACTCTTTTAATGGAACTATCAGGTAAACACTGGTGCAGGTACTGAGAAAGGTTTGGAGTGTGTCATGAGATTCAAAGTAGTACACATACGGCTACTAGCATTTGTATCTAAAATCCAAGAACCATGCTCTAAATTTCCTAGGATCGTAAAAGCATAAAAATAATTTTCAATAGTTTTCTTACTAGCAAAATCTCCAAAATGAGTAAAATTTACATTGCTTCCAGCTCATTTCTGCACTTTCTTATTCATATACTTGGCAATCTCTTACTGGATCAGACTTACTATATCTATAAGATGTATTCTCTGCGTTTTCTTCTTCATTAATACTCATTCTGTAGCTAAGGAGTGTATCAGCTAAATTTGCTACAGACTTTCCCTTCTACTCCTTTAATTTCTTGTACCAATATGGATATCCATGGACCTTAAAACACTCACTGATTTCCTTAAAACACTCATTGATCTCATGTCCATAAGCTTTACAACGTTTACAAAATAGTTTAGCCTTTTCTTCTTTGGTTCTTTTCTGAATTCCTTTACCTTTTCCTCCATTCCAAATTATTGGAACTATGTCCCTATCTACTAGAACTTGCACTCCTATATCCTTGTGTGTTGCTCAACATGGCAGCATTTTCCAAAGCTTCTGGAAAAGTTTGGTGAACGGTCCTTTGTTTTTAAACCTTAATACTGTTGAATATGCCCTATTCAATGTTGGTAACGGATCCATGAGTAATATTGAGCTCCTCACATTATCAAAACTATCATTTAACCCCATGAGAAATTGAATTAATTTCTCATTCATATCCATCTCCATCATCTCCTTCGCTGCCCCACAACTACACATAAGCAGCGGCAACAAACTCCTATAATCATCCCAAAGTTTCTTCAATTTACTGAAGTATATTATCACTAAGCTATTTCCCTGATTTAAACTTGTGATTTCTCTATGTAATTGATACATCATAGGTCCATTGCACTATCAAAATCGTTGCTCCAAATCATCCCAAAGTTCTTTAGCCGAACTCGCAAATAAGAAAACATCAACCAGTTCTAAAATCCATGATGTTTCCATATAATCAACTCGTTTCTAGTGTTCATAGTTTGGTGAGTCTTCATTTGGTGCCTTAACTTTATCATTTATAAACCCTAAGGCAGTAAACATCAAATGACTCCAAGATTGAAAATTCATACCTGTCAGTAGACTGGTTACCAATACCATCATCGGATGATCGGAATCGTGCAATTGGAGTGGATCATCCACTTGATTAACATGTTGTTGCTGATTGTTGTCATCTATTGCAGTGCGATTCACTCCAGCATTATCATCTTGTGCGTTGCCTACACCTCCAACAATCACATTCCAAGCTACATTTTCTTTTCCTGCCATGATTTAGGCTCATGAGAACCTCTGATGCTGTGATACCATGAACAAACTGAGATCTAAGATCAATTTTGTAGAGAGAGAAATTTCATACTTTCATTCAATATGACTCTAAGTCAATATAGAGTAGTAAACATTGATATATATATATATATATAGAAAGACCCGTAGTCAACAGCTTTAGGAACAAATAGGTACAACCAGTGAAAAAAGAACATGTGGCTATAATATACAGAATATCAAAAATAGCACAAACATTATATATTCTTCAAAACTCATCCTTATAGATGGTTTATAATAGCTCCAAGATTGCCGATACACACAAACGTGAGCAAGAAGATACCATAGTCACCCACCATCTTAGAGAAAATCAATATAACTATGATATGAAAAGAAATCTTAAAAGATTGTTGACAAGTGATGGCCATTGAAATTGATGAAAAAACACCATAAAAATAACGTTTATGAAAGAACAATTTGCCATATTCGATTCTTTTAATCACCTTTATTTTTCACCATAAAATTTAGCACAAACTTTCTATGTGCTAGGAAATATTCTCGACTATTAGAATCATAAAGTATATTTTTAATATATAAGTGGTTGCAATATGTGTATTTGTTGTGATTAATTGACATAATGCATAATTGAAGAACGTATTAGGAATTATGATAAATTAGCAAGGATGAAATCGTCCAAAAATGTTTCCACATTATATTCTCTTTTATATATGGTATAGATTATTTTATAGATAACGATGCATATTAAATAAGGGTATATAAGAAAATTAATATTCCAATTACTTTTTAATAAAGAAAGTGACTTATAATTTAAGACGAGCGAAATAAGAAAATAAGCCTATTTTAGTGGGACATGAGAGTATAATTTTCTACTATGCATTCTTTCTTCAATTAAACAACTCTTATTGCTCAACCTTGGCCATCAGTTTTCATCGCAAAAAGCGAGATTTTTAGTAGTAGATTAATGCAACTTTCAAAAATAACAACCACGTTACTAAATTTGAATTGTTAGCAATTAGATTAATAAATTTTCATTCTATTTGTAGTTAGATCACATGATAGTAATTGAGTCACCCAACTTCAATTGTTAGTAGTTTAATCACTAAAATTTTAGCTAAAAGCAATAGTCACTACATTAACAGGGCTTAAACAATTTAGCAGAAATGAAGAAGTATATTAATCATGGTTGATGTGTTATTTCACATTAAGAAGTTGGTATGTCAAGCTAGGTTAGTAAACCAATTTATTATTTTAATAGTCAAACTAATTAGATCAACATCTCTTGTGTGGCCTACATGTAGGACACAAATTCTACAGATCGGAAGAGCCATTTATTTTGAGTGACTGTCACTTTTTTATAACTATACTATAATTGGACGCTTTAATGGGAATAGATGTTTCCTTAGAAAATTTCACTGGTTTTCTTAGAAAATTTCACTCTTAGAACCTAAGTAAATATAATTTTATTATTGTAACATTATGGATATTGTATTTAGACAAGAGTTTTATTGTACACCCATGGGTGTAAGATATTTTATACCTAATATAATTTTATTTGATATGAAAAAATGACATGTTTAGTTATCAACTATTAATTGGATGATTGTGGGCCTTCAAATTCACCAATTGTATATAAACAACCGATCCATATTTACCAACTAACAAATATCAGTTATTCATATCAGATAAACGTGTCTTCTTAGAATTACTCTAATAGCAAATATCAATGAATTTTTATACAAAAATTTATAAATTATTAATACAGCTAGTTGAGTCATATATTAGTATTATGAGACATAAAATTTTTATAACCATTCTATCATATTTTAGTTTATTTGTTGGTACCAGTTTTTGCACCAGTTAATTCTTTCCTTTTTTTCTTTTTTTTATTTATAAATTGGATACAGAGGAAGGGAGTTGAACTAATATTAGTTATTCATGTCAGATAAACATGTCTCTATATAATTACTCTAATAATAAATGTCAATGAATTTTTATACAAAAATTTTATATAAATTATTAATACAACTAGTTGAGTCATATTAGCATTATGAGACATAAGTTTTTATAATCATTCTATTATATTTGAATTTATTCGTCGGTAATAATTTTCGCACCAATTAATTCTTTTTTTTTTTATAAAGTAGGTATAGAGGAGAGGAGGGGAGGGATAGGTCTGTTCCAACCCAAGACCTCATGTCTAAAATGTGAGAAATATAACCAATATAGCACTTGTTTGAATTACAGTACTAGTTAATTATCCATATATAAATAAAAATTAATTGAGGTGATTCAATAAAAGTAAAATATTTAAAAATTGTTGTACGACTATTACACTACAACTGTATCAATATTCAGTCTATCTCTCAAAGAAATAATCCAACTCTAAATAGAGTAAGAACATATTTAAAACAACAAATTGAATTTTTTATTCCATGGGAGATTATCAAAAATTTTCAATTTATATTAATTATAGAATCGGCAAATTAGAGTACTATAATTTTAAAAAAAATCAAATTTGATTATTGCACTAAGATAATCATATTAAAATTTCTTCAAAAATCAGTAAAAATTAAAATTTATAATAAGGTTATAAATTTTTAGAAATTTATTCATTTAGAGACGTACTATGCATGAGTTTTCGAATTATAAAAATTACTATTTGCTTTTTTGAAATAAAACTTCCAATTAATTTTGTGTTCGATTTGATACGTGACAGATCCATAATTCAAAATAGTTGACGAAAGAAACTACCGTAAATTGATGATTGGGTATAAGTTAATAAAGGGAAAAATGAATATCATTTAATAAATTAGTGTAACAATTTCCAAAAAAAGGATAAAAAATAAAAAAAAAACAAAAGGAATGAAATAATGTTACCAAAAATCTTATAGAATCAGAAATCTTACACAGCCGAAAATTTTATAGAGCTAGAAAATGAGCGGGAAAAGCCACATTTCTCTTATTGTATATATAGGTATATAAATTGCATACCCATGGGTGTAGATATAGTGTATAATAAAATTTTTGTTGTAGTTAGATTTGGTCTTGGGCTGAAGCAAACGAGGCCATCGTCTCAGGCCTAGGTCAAATCGGGGGCTATAAATGTTTCTTATATGTGAATCAAAATCGCTAAGAGCCTTTTTTTGGATGTTTTAGATTGTTGGGTCCAGAATTGACAGCCACATGAAATCTACTCCTGTTTTCTTCAAAATAGCAGAAATGCACAAAATTGCTGTAAAAATACATAAGTGTAGATTTGAGAATAAAATACATGAAAAAATAAACCAAATAAAAAAATAAAAATAAGATCACCAAAACCAATCGCTCAACAGACACCATAACTGAAAACAGTTGAGAATCCTTCTAGATTTCATAGGATATTGCTGATATAATTCAAATGAGATAGAGTTCCGCCCTTGAGAATGCCAAACTGTGTATATATAGAATGATTAAGGTTCACTCAGAATTTCCAATTCTGAGTAACAACAGCAACATGGCATCTCAGAGAATTAAAGCTATTTTCCTTCTACTATGAGGCATGGTTTCATTCCCAGAATTTTTATGAATCTCTGGTATTTTAAACAACCTTTAATTTATGATTACAAACAATAGTTGATGTTGCTAGTAAATTAACATGACATCAGATAGATTGAGGAATACATAATTCTACATTGTGCCAAACATCTAGAATCGATAATTGCAGTCTTCCTTTAATGACTTATATATTCATACTTCCCTACAATCACTACCAAGATGTCTATTAATATGTATTGTTTGTTTCTGACTACTTGCACATATCCTATTCTTGTAATCAAACCATGATTAATTTGCTCTTAAAGAAAAAACTCACTAATGAATGGGTGTATCTGCAATAGAGTGTAAATAATAAACACAAGGGATTGATTATAAAGTGTTGGTTTTTCTAAGGTCTATTTCATCACTGGTTTGAAATCAATTCTTCCACGCATTTTTGTATTTTGTAGCTGATAATGAATATTGGCTGCAGGTATTGACCTTCACATAACCAAGAACAATGATAGGGATGATGATATACTACAACGGGTCGTGGAGCACATCAAACCAGTACAGTCATAGTGCTTCTGGGATACTAATACAAACAATTATATGTACGGTGAGCTAATCGACTGTATCAACAGCGTAATGGAGCTCATTTATGTGCAATATTCATTTGAGCTCAAATACCAGCTGGAAGAAGCTGGTCATTTTCTGAAAATCAATAACGCTGTATCATTAGAGTTCTATGTAGCCACTAAACATTTATAGAGGAGTTTTCCCAATATCCAACTATGTACATCAGCTACCAATTGCACGAACTGAAGAAGCAGTAAAAGTCGAACACCTAATAGAAAGAGAAAGGCATTACATGTGATAGTACCAGTAGAGTATCAACAAGAAGTTATAGGAAGTTACCCTTTGCGGATAATTCCAACACTTTTACAATAAAGGAACTTGCAAATGAACGCGTTGCATATATGAACCTTCCTATAGAGGAAGAAAACACAGAGAGCTCTATTTTGATAGATGAGATTAATAGAAGCAGCATCAAGGAAGGGCAACCATATAAGACAAAAACAATGCTTGCAATAAGCTTGGCCCTCAATGCAATCAGCGAAGAAATTAAGTTTAGGATTTACAAGCCTGAGAATACCGTATAAGATGTAACAACAATCTTTGTAGCAACAGCTTGCGCACAACATGCATCACAGAGATTGAGTTGTTCAAAATTAGGAAAATAAGAGAGAAACATCGCTATCTGGTCGACCTATTATCAGGAGAACACCGAAATGCAACACAAGAACTTGTGGCCGACTGCATAAAATACAAGTTCATAAATTCTAGAACAATCTACACTTCTGCTGATATCATATTAGACATGTTGAACCATTATAGGGTTAAGATAAGTTACAACAAAGCTCACAGTGCTCGAGCAGAGGCTCTGAAAATGAGAACAGGTAATCCAATAAAGTCGTATGATACTACCCTCATATCTACATCAGCTCAAAGTCGTAAACCTTGGGACAGTTATAAGTATCGCAACAAATAGGGACAACATTTTCCTCTATTGCTTTGTAGCATTGAGGCGCGTCCATTCGAAGGTGGCAAAATTGTAGGCCAATGATAGTCATTGATGCTACGTATTTGAATGATATATATAGTGGAGCATTGTTTACAGCCTACAAATAGAACACTAACAATCATATATACATCTTAGCATTAGAAGCAGGCGATAATTAGAACAAGCAGTCTTGGGGTTGGTTCTTGTAGCGTTTAAAGTATTGTAAGCACTGCTGAGAAGGTTTTCCCAATAGTAGCTCATGTTGCTTGCTCATACCACCTATGGAAACATATTATGACATTTAGAATCCACTAACGCCATTAACCAATCTGCAACCGATTTTTTATAATGACACGTGTACAAATAAGTGTGAGCATGAATAAAATGCCCAAACTCACTAGATCACGATCATCCTTTACAACATTCTTCGTGAAAACATCAAAGATGGCATCATGGTCAACAAAATGATGCTTTGAGAAGTACGTCCATTTCAAACGGTTGAACTTGCTGTAATAGTCAGTTTGGATACCTTTCTCAGCACACGGCAGTCCAGTGATTAGGTAGAACTCTTCAAGTGAAAATCGAGTGATATCACACCAAAAGTCAAACCACAATACATCGTGATCATCACACTTTATCTCTCGAAGGAAGACTTGGTCAATCAACTGAGCGCAAAGTTCAAACTTCAAAGTCTTGAACATCTAAAAGGTAGCCAAAACAGGACTCCCGGAATAACTTCTGCTGAGAAATAGTGAGCACCTTCTTTAATGTAGAGAACTCACTGCCATCAATTTTCACACTGATTTTCCCCTTGTACCAGTATTCATTCAACAATAAATAAGCTCTATCCATTACAATACAAGGAAGTATGTCAATGTATTGAGATTTAACTACAATGACACTAAGCAAAACAACACATAGCAAAGCTCCAGACAACATCAATGTACCACAACAGACCTTTACATATTAACTGGACATAATAGCAGACGTAACCATCACTAAACAATCATCCCAAAACTTGTTAACCTTGACGTGACATAATACTAAGCCTAATGCTCAGTGCAGACAATAGTATATACAAAGGTTTCACACTATAAAAACGAGAAAAGTAGAAGGCAAAGGCATAAGAACAGAAAACCATGATGTCTATAATTTGATACTTCATCCAAACCACCAACATTGTAGACAAATAATAAAACATTAGACCACATTGAATGGAATAAACCCAAGACCAGCCATTGTGACTACCAAAGAATGTAAAGAGGATACAAGAGTCGGGCAAAAGGATAAAAATAAAGAACCATGACGGCTATGATTTGAATGCAACAAAAAGAACACCGGCAACTATGATTACATAATGATCTAAGTTTGACTAACACCAGCCTGAGGCGTATCACCACCGCCAGATCAATACACCGTAGGACACCCGATCCATAACAAGTGAAGGTAACAATGCCCTAACACATACCCCATATCGCAACATAGCACCTAGGACCAGAGGTGGATCTAGCCCCAAGCCCGTGTCGGCCCAAAATTGTTTTAAAAATTTATATAGAAAAAAATTAAAAAATTCATATTAGGCTTATTAAATTTGTAATTTTTTGTGTTACGGCCTGTGTAAATTAAATTCCTAGATCCGCTATTGTCGCTGACCCATAACATGTGTACGTACCAATACCCCCACATATACCCTATCCCACTTCCTTGGCCTTACTACAAAATCTACCCAAATGATACAACAACAAAGGACTAACAAAGTATTATAACGGGTTAAAAGTACCAAAAATAGTAAGAGTAGTCTGGAACCAGTAAGAAGAAGATAACAATGTAGGATAAACGCATGAAAACAAACAGCCATGACATCTAAAATTCAAAATTAGGATCAAAGAACAAAATTGGACAAATAATAAATCCTTGGAACAAAAATAACATCAAATGATAGACCACATACAACTATGACTACCAAATGATTTAATGTTGGCTAATCGGGACATACGGTTTGGAAACAGACGTATCCCCCAACCATCCTGTAATGTGCATCCACCCAGGTTGATAAATCACCAAGGAATTAAGATGGCATAATGAGTGTTTCATACAATCAACAACAGAAAGTGACAACGATAACAAGAAAAAACTGAACATACACCACATAGCAACTATAAGAAACAGTTAAATATGATCATTAGTTACCCTATTGGAACTTCTAACATTGACATGATTTATACATAATACAGATAAACAATAAAACCAGTACATAATATTTGAAACAAGTAAATATGATCAAACCCTATTGGAACTTCTAACCTTGACATAAATTACACAGAATACAGACAAAAACCCCTACGCAAACTAAACACACAATGGTATTATAGGAAGTAGTAACACATTATTCTAACTAATAAAGATGGAATGTGCACACAAAAACCATGAAGGACACAGAAAACCAGAAAGTAATACAAACATACAATGAACCATGAAAAATACACGACGAAATGTAACGACCCGCTCCATTTTGACATGATATTGTCTGCTTTGTGCCTAGCCCGCACGGTTTTGCTCTTGGGCTTCTACCCCAAAAGGCCTCATGTCAGATTGAGTGGGTCTCATGTCTTAGTCTTACCTTCTCTACTCAAGCGATGTAGGATTGAGGCTGTCACAATCACCCCACCTACGGGGCCCAACGTCCTCATTGGCCACACTTCCGATTGGGCTCTTCTCTAATACCATCTGTAACAACCCCCTCCATTTTGACATGATATTGTCTGCTTTGAGCCTAGCCCGTACAGTTTTACTATTGGGCTTCTACCCCAAAATGCCTCATATCAGATGGAGTGAGTCTCATGTCTTAGTCTTACTTTCTCTACCCAAGCGATGTGGGATTGAGGCTGTCACACGAAATCCCTAAACTTAGACTTTTCACAATGAATTAGGAACCAGTAAACCACTCGAACCCTAATTACACCCAACAAATTGACAACAACTCCCCCTAAAATGCAAAATAACCTAGGTAGAACAGATAAGGATGAAATAGACAACAAATAGATGGGTTTCAGAAAAACAGAAATGATTGATACATATAGAGAAAATGCATTACTAATCATAGTACATTCTGAAATCAAAATCTTAATCTCGGTGATCACTCGCTTTCTCCTACCCTTGAATGCAATGTTCCTAGCACTGGCTCTTTCCACCATTGTTTCTTATGCGATACCAAGGTACCCTATATGATGCCATGATCGTGAGTTCGACAGCGAAATCCCGCAACAAATAACAAAGAAAACCCCAGTAGAAGAAAGAGAAATCATATATGCCTGAATCCCTAACAATATGAACCACACTCCCCTGATATAGCACCTTAGACAACGTCCAGAATAGGTGGAGTCTTTGACGGAGAGTTTGATAAATTACAGAAGTCCACTCGCTTCTACCTTCTCTACTATATTATAATTAATTAAATAATTAAATAATTAATTAACAAAAATATAATTTAAAAATTTATGTAACATTGTTTACTAAAACTAATTGAGATATAATAACGATTTTAGATAATCTGGATAAAAAAATTCAAAATTCAAACTAAAAACCATAATCATATCTCACACGAAATCCCTACTAGATTATAAACAAATCATCACTTAAAAAATAAAATATTACATTTAGATATTTTTAATTACTAAAATAATTAACATAATCTAATTAGTAATAAAATAACCCTGAAAACGAGGAGGGTAAAATTGCAATCAGAAAGTGTAAAAGTGAAAATAATGTGTAAATGTATAAAAATGGAAAAGTATGTGGGCTAATTTTCTCTCTCTGTGTCTTTTTTTTTTTTTTTGGTTGTCTGGTCCTAAAACAAGATAAAAAAGGCCTAGAAAATTTAAGAAAAGCCCAAATTTGGAATTTTCCTCAGATAAAAATTCTTTTTCTATAAAATTGTTTTGAAAATTTGATCGATTGTTCATTGTGTCCCCAATTTCAAATTTCAAATTCCAAATGAAAGCACACCACGTCTTCATCCAACCCCATTACATTGAATTCCCAATTTCAAACTAAATCATAAATCCTTAATCCTCCAATTACATTCAAATTTCAATACAATTTGAGTTAAAGCACTTCCACTTTGATTCGAGTTTGAGTGTTCGACCAAGAGGAGAGGGCGAGGAGACCGAATCAGTGTCACTTAGCAGTGGGCAGTGGCAACTTGGACTCTTAGAGGCTGAAGTAGGCTCAGCAATTGATACACGGCAGCGGCAAGCCATGGACTAAGCGGACAGTGTGGCGTGGACAGTGGACTATGGGCCTAAAATAAAATAAAGAAAGCCCAAAAAAATTAAAAAAGGGCCTAAATTTGGAACTCAGATAAAATTCTTTTTTGTAGAACTATTTCAAAAATTTGACCGATTGTTCATGAATAATGCTATTTATCTAAACTGGAGACCGGTCTTCAGTCTAGTTGTTGTTTCCTTATTGGCCCTTAAATAAATTAATACCCTAATGTATTTATACATCTCCACCCATTCCCTAATGTAGTACTGCTAACTAGAAGGGAGACGAGTTTCCAGTCTAGATAAATAGCATTACTCACTGTTCATTATGTTCTCAATTTCCAATTCCAAACGACAACACTCCATGTCTTCATCTAATCCCCATGTCGAATTCCTAATTCCAAACTAAACCCTAAATCCCTAATCCTCCAATTATATTCAAATTATAATTCAATTTGAGTTAGAGCCCTTCCATTTTTACTCAAGTTTGAATGTTTACCGAGGGGCGAGGGCCAAGAGACCAAGCTAGTGACACTTGGCAGCCGGCAACAGTAGTAGTGTGGACTCTGTGGAGGCTGAAGTGACATTCAAACTAGGCAGTTAACACAAGGCAGCTGCAACAGCAAGCTAATAACTAAGCGAATAGCGTGCCTTAACTCCCTCTTTAGTCGGCCATAGTTGTTGCTTCTTTGACTCTCTGTCACTGTAAGGAGTAAGTTTTTGCCCTTTTTTGGTAGAGTCTAGGATCATAACTAGTGAGTGGAGTTAGGCGTTAGGTTGTATTATGTTATTATTATGTATAATTGTCCTTAGTTACTTATCCCTTGTTGATTGTCGAAAGTCAATAAGTCATGAAAGAATTAAGAATGATTGAATGAATTATTGTTTGAATGCTTGTACCTTGTTGGAATTGGATGGTGGAATTTGTATATGCTATTATGCATTTATCATTTATGACTTTATGCTTATGCCTTATTGATTGTTGAAAGTCATAAAAGAATTAAGAAAGAAATGAGAAAGACATAGTTGAAAAATTAGATTTTGAGCATTTGATTCGTATTTTTGCCTCTAAAACTGCAAGGCATATGGTCTTTAGGTAACTTTTTTCTCAATCATGAAAAGAAGGGTGGTGTGCAGAAGAGAGAGTAGCTAAATTATATTGAGACTCACAATAAAAAGTATGAATGATAAATCATTAGACTAACAATAACAAATATGAATGCTAATAGTAACCTTAGCAATTGATTTGAAGTATATTTAAATAAGGCACTCATATATTGTCATATACCCATAGATGTAGATATCCTACACCCATAAGTGTATAATAAAATTGTTATTCTATTAGATATATGAAGGTATATTCTAAGTATATAATAAAAAAAAAGAAGAAGATGAGTTGACAGTAGTCAGTAGCTAGTTATGATGAGACATCTAATAATAATAAATATGAATGAATGATAAATATTTATTAGACTGAGAGCATTTCCAGTTTGGAGAAACCAATTTTGAGTTTCTTCCCCAAAGTCGAATAATGTTAGGGCTAAATACCGATTTTTTGAGGTGAAAAAAATCAAAAGGATCATTTAGGTTGCGTTTGATTAAAAACATTGAATTTACTTGAAAAGAAAATTTTTTTGGTCAATTGAACTATCGGTAATTGAATTTCATAGAAAATAATTGCAACCTATTGTGATTGAAAATGAAATCCACCAGAACAAGTATGAATAATTTGGAAAACAAAAAACCTACACCTTATAGAAAAGTGTTTTCTTTGTTTTCAAGAAAAAGATAGTCACGCGACTAAAAAGTAAAAAATGTTTTCCATGAAAAGAATGTCAATGAAATACATAAAAGTGAGAATTTAGGTTAAAAAACCATCATTGGCAAGCAAACACACTTTTCTTCCCACTTTATTTATTTGTTTATTTTTTTCCTCTCTCATTTTACATTTTCCCTCTATATAGAAGTGCTGTGGCATTAGGAACTATAAAAGGGTATGGTGACCGTAACATTTTTTTAAGAGTATCTTCAATGCTTAAGTTTAGGCTCAAGGTCAAGAAAGCAAAAAGAGACAAAAAAATGGGTGTACCCCCCACATGTTTTTTTATTTTATTTTACTTTTTTCTTTTAATCACTTTTCACTCATTTACACTAATTTTTTCTCACTTTTCTTTCATCATATCATGTGTCAGGTCTAAAAACACACCTTCACATCCGCTTTCTTTGCCACTATTTTATCATTATTTTAAAATTTCTATTTATTTCTCTAATATTTTTTATTTTTTCCTCTCTTTTTTACTTATACCTCTTCCAATTCCTCTCAAATTAAAATAATTCACTTCTCTCTGCATCTTTTCTCTGTGTGACCTTAGACTACACCACAAATACTCGAGATGCATATTTTAAAAGGTAAATTCACAAAAGTCTCCAAAGTTGCGTTTTGTCTTGATTGGGTCCCCAAACTTTTCTCTTTCGCACCTCCCGACCAATAGATAATTTTAAAGAGACAATTTTGGCCATCACTTCAAATTAAAAGATAAAAAATGAAAGGGAAAAAGAAATTATCTTCTTCCCCAAGGCACTGGCCGTACTTTCTCCAACCCACCACGATGTCGACGCCCCATTGCATCCCACCATCCCACTGAATATCGGGTTGGAAAGAGGAAGTAAATTGGCAATGAGATTTTGAAAGAAATTTTCCATTTTGTTTCCAAATTTCAGTTCCTTTGTTATTTTGAAGCCTTTTATAGTTTTATTGTGACTTGTGAGAACACACTCCTTTCTCTCTATTCATTTTTCCATATGGTTATTTTTCCTTCTTAATCAGTTGAATGGCTTTAAAATATTGAAAATTATTCTTTCCCCAGAGACTGCTTCAATTGACGCAGCAATTACACTGATTTGAAGACTCCGACTAGCTGCTGAAATTTCACTCACGTGAGTTTAACTTGAAAGAAAATTTTCTTCTGTTTTTCGTTTCGAAGAGTTCGTGGTCCTGTTCAAGTGCTAATTCTGTATTTTTCCCTATGCATTCTTTTACTTCTCTATTTCAATTTTTTCTGGAATATATCATTTCGGCTTGTTTTTATGGTTCTTTGTGTGAAATGAGGTGCATAATCCATGAAAGGAAAGGATAAACTACAGAAACAAAATCCCTGAAATTTAGTGTACAAATATTTCTATATTTTACCCTATTCTAAATTTCGAATACATACACTAGATCGCGAGAAAGGGAGGGAAAAAGAAAAAAAAGTCTTAAAAGATTGATGAATCCTCAACTTCCTGATATATCATATATATATATATATATATTTTTTTTTTTTTTTTTTACTTTCACTCATCGCCCAATTCTTTTTGGGCTACTTTCAGATCAGAATTAATGAAAAAGACTGGGTTTTTTTTTTTTTTTTTTTGAGAATTGTGTTGCACTGATATCTACGGTAATTATTCTTGTTCTATTCTTCATTACCAAACAATTTGTAGGTGAAGTTCTGATTTATTTTTGCGCTAATTGAACTATAAGACTCCATTCAGCTTCATGGCCATTCTCTTCTTATGGCTCCTAGGAATTGGATTTCCCTTTCTTTTTCACTGTACGCCAGGATTTCTGACAATACCTTGAACTCGTGGTTGCTTCACGAACGAAGTCCAGGGGGCAAACCAAGGTGGCTCCCCTGCCCCGTTGTCTTTATCTACTTTTGAGCTTTTTATAAAATAGGCAGCTGGGAGACTGTAAGGGAATAGCATCAGCCTTTATTTTAGTTTTTATGTTCACAAGTAGGTAAAATGGTGTATAATGGATCAGCTCATCTTGGTTTGGAGCATTAGGCCGACTGTGTAATGCAGAAACAAATTTACTTTTCTTCTAGGTCAAACATGTACTGGGATCTGCCGACATTATAAAGTGTAAATTTCTTCTAAAAGAGCTGAATGGAAATAAATTCTGAAGCAGAGCCATTGGGTTCATTGGCTTCCGGTTTCTTTGAAAACTGAACACCCACCTCTAAATAGGAAAAAAGACGTTCATATTTCAATCTTTCAGAAATTGAAAGTAGAGATCGGGGAGCGACCAGCCTCCAAGATGCTGGATACTTTAAGTAATTCCTGTTTTCAATTAGTGCAATAAATAAATAGATAGATACAGCTCTGTTTTGCTGCAAATTTAGCATAGTCACCAGCAATTTCTGTTGGTGTTGCACTTAATCAGTGCAATTCCATTGGCCATTGGGTACCAAATTTACAACGTATACTTATACAACTTTATGTTTTTTGGCCCTTGGATGGAAAAGTGTGCTAGTGGTATACAGTTCAATTTATATTATTCCAGCTGTCAGGAGATTGCAGGTTTAGGAAACTTGTAAAAGAAACACAGTTGGATTTTCCACATCCGAATGGCTAGATACTATGATGTTGATGATATGTTAGCAGAAGAAGAGGTATATACTGGGATAGGCGCATCTCTATGTATTTTAAGCTTGAGACTCATGTTACTGATTTGTGTTTTATTGTTTTTGGCTCTTATATTTAGCTTGTTCCGGCTGTATTTCAAGATGCTGCAAATGGAATTGGACTTTTTGACTCAAGTGATGACACAAACAAGGTATATCTGGACTAAAAAACTTGCTTTTGTTGATGATGAATGTCATGTTACCTCTTTATTTCTACAAGTCATACCCTAAGCTGGTAGAGTAGGGTATTCCTTTGATTTTGTATTTCCAACTGGTGTATATTGGCTACATCATGCCTTTCCCCCGTTAATCGCAGGTGGATGCTGGTTCGAAAGCAGAACTACCCTTCTGGCTGGTTCGTGATTTGTACTTGAGGCAACTTATCTCAGTTAGGGTCCCCCCATGTTTTGACAGAGAGTAAAATCACAAATACTATCTTTTATTTCTGTTCCTCTTTCTTTCAAGAATAAAATCAAAGAGATAATAAAGAAGAATCACTTGTATTTGTATGTGCAAGTCTCACGAAATAGAAGGAATGACAGACTGAACTTTCTTCAATTGCATGAGAATCACCGAGAGAAGTGAAAAAAATTAAGAAAAATAAAGGAAGAAAGGGGAAAAAGGAAAGAAAGAAAGAAACTTAAAATGAAAGTCTTCTTTCCTCTCTCTCTCTTGAAGGGTAAACTTATGACATGTCATAACTTCCATCCATGTGTTCAAAACCACACATTTCGTAGAACTCACTATTATTCACTTATTCTCTGCAGTTTCATATCTAGTTATATTTTTAAACAAGTTATAATCAAATCCCAAACAAGCTTTAAGATCCTAAATGGAGCATTGATGAAATTGTTCCTAGGATTTATTGTCTTTTGCTTGAATCTGATTCCAACTTGAAGTAGCATATGAAACTAGCTTGACAGTTCTAAATTTCTACTAGATCGATATGTGGGCTCACTTGAACTTATTAAGCCCCCGTTAGCATAACACTTATATTTCAAAATAGAAATTTGTTAAAACAATCACATCCACATATTTCATATGATCCATTGGACCCTCAAGGACAAATGATAGATTTACCCATTCAAAGCAATTGACGCGAAGGACTCTCGTATAAACTGATGTATTGAATTATGATGCTTAATGAAACATAAAGGTCTTAAATTGATTATGCCCAAAAGAAGTGACGATGAGTGCTTTACCATGGACTTTTGGCTGTGACTTAAACGAGCGGGATCCTTGATGGATAAAATTGGTTCAAAAATCACTATTTTGTACCATGTACTAAACAACTCTTAACCACTCTTTTTTGCCCATTCTATTTCAATTTTGAATAGGAATAGTATGCAACAGTGAGGACTGAACTTCTAAAAATGTTTTGAAATCTAATGGTGGAAGAACTTGTTTTACTTCTTTATGTTATTGAATCTTTGGCTCTTATATGTTACAAAGTGATGACTACCATTTTATGTTTTGATTGCCAGATCAAAAACGCGGGAAGAAATAGCAGCTGATGCTGCACATGTGGATCTAAGAAGTAGATGCCCGTATTTTTATGAATTAGGATGCAAGATTGCGCCACTGTGAGTCTCCTCCTCAACTTTGGGTGTGTCTTTTGGGCACTTGGTTTCTTCCTATGTTTTGTGATTTCATCTGTCTATTTGATGTCTGGAGAAACTATCCCAGCTCCCCACCCCCACCCATACAAATGAAAGGGAAAAGGAACTAAACTCAGTAAGACACAGGCTTCATTGACTGCAATTTTGAATATAATTGAGAATTGAGAGTGGGATTTCTATGGATTAAAATTAGTGGGAATGTACTAGTATCTAATGCTTCCTCAAAGTAGGAATTTGTTAGCGAGAACTAATTTTGGAAGTAAAATTTGGCAAAATTACTATGTTTTTTCTGAAGTTGACTTGAGTAGACATCAAAATAGATATGGGCTAAAATTATAGAAATTCCTTCATGACACGAAAAATGTATGCATTGCTTATCAGAACTGTAAAGACCAGCTGAATTGTTAGGACTTAGGAGAGAAGATCGAAGATAAAGATTAGAATTGGAGATTGGATCCAGGGCCGGTTCTGTGAGTTGTATCGCCTGAGGTGAAACACAAGTTAGTGCCCTTGGACAATTTTTGTTTCCAGCGGAGGCTAATTAATAGGGAAAACAACTTTTTATTTACTTCAACTATATGTATATTACTTATATCTCCACAAACCCATTAACAATTAGCTTACAAAAACTAGAGCATAAATCAGGCCAAATAAATTAGAGCATAACTGGATAGACACTAATAAAACTTCAATCAGATAAGCCGACAAGGTTGCAATCATCTATAATAATTAAATTAAATAATTAGTAATAACTTGTAAATAAATAATAAGGCTAATAATAGTTTTAAAAGACCACTCACTCAAACTATATCCTTGTAGTTTTAAAGAAAAATATCAATAAAATATTCATAATTTAATTGTTCAAGCATTTCTTTTTCAATTATTCCATTATGTATGTATAAAATAAAAAAATAAAAAAATGAAGAAGAAGAAAAGCCAAAATTGCTCAACACAAAAATTTGCCCCCTTTATCCAGTTTGCCGAGGCCTACGCATCCTTTGCGTCATGGCAAAACCAGCCCTGACTTGATCTTGCTTATATTCCATTAATGCCGTGATCCTGTTTACCCGGTTTGTTTGTTTTCCTTGTACGGTTTTGTGATAGTGCAACGTGCTGCTAATGCTTGCGACTAATAGAACAGAGAAGATGGTGAAAGTTAATAATTACACGTTCACTGGTGTGGATAAATATCTCATTGTAATATTTGGTATCAATATTCATCATGTTATCTCTCTTATATTGTTCAACCAAACAACATTCTTTTCCTATTTGCTTTGAATGTTTAATTTAAGAAATCATTCCTTCTTGTAAGATAAGGGTTTTCACATGATCTTTGGTCCTCAAAAATTTATTTGTTTATGCAAGGAGGAATTAGCTCCCATTAGTTTGAATAAATTTAACCATTGGAATCTTTCTAAGATCTATAGTTCATTTAACCTTTTGTAGTTCATTTAACCTCATATCATAATTCTACAAAATTCGATTTTCTAGAATGGTCGTAGGTCATTATGGTAGAAATTAACTGTAAATACGGAACTGAATCTGGACAGATGCTTTGGCTCCAGATTAGTTGCATGGTTATATTTGGATTCAATAGTTCTATATACAAGATAACTAATAGTTCTTGGTTTGGTATGTGTCCACGGTCCATCGCACGCAATTTGTGTTCATTATAATATATACTCTCGCCGTCCCTCAAAGATATTCCCCTTTCATTTTTCACATAGATAAGAAAACTGTATTAATGCTATTGGAAATGTAGAACTTAAGAATATATTTCCTGACATATACGCTTTGATTCATTCAATTTTTTACTTTAGTTCTTTGTTGTTGATTATTATGCACCATAAATGAGGCTATATTAGAAAACTAAAAAATTAACTAAGGAAAGGGAAATATAATTTGGGAAGGATAAAAAAGGAAAAGGAGAATATCTTTGCGGGAGAGGGGGGTAATATTTAGTGTTTGGTATCTTCTCGATGTAAGATAATCTGGAGATGCACCATAACTTCTGTAGCATGTTACATCCCCATTAAGAACGGAGCTGAATACTTTTGGATTGGTTTCTTTCCTTGATCTTGTTTTACTCAACAATTTTGGATGCTAGTTATGTTTTTAACATGTTAATGGAAAGAGCTTTGACCACCATATTTATTGCTATAAAGTTAACATTGAGCTCATATTTCTTGATCTTGACCAATAGCATTGGTGACAAAACCATTGGACCATTCCTTCTAGTTGCATTTCGTATCAGATACAAGGAAGTTCTGATTAAAGCTCACACCTTGAATTTGGCCATGGCTCCCAAACGCTTAACACTTCTAACCAATGAAGAAGCCAAACGTAAGTTCATGGAACGAGTCACTGATGTGTGCAAGCCATTATCTTTTATCTAATTTTATGTTGAAATACTTCATTGAGTATTTCGTGATTCATTTGCAAGTGTACGAGGCTGGTCAATCTTCAATAGCTGCATTTAAGAAGTGGCGAATGGGTGGTCCTAGACTGCAGGTTGCTCCTCTTCTTCGGAGAAAGAGGAAACCAACCAGCTAGGTGGTCATGGTGGTTCAAGATATTTGTACTTGTTTCATGCATCTTGAAAGCCCAGCACATTCTGGATATGACGATATTTAATTACCTCGTGATATCAAGCTGGCTTGCCTTTTCAGAATTTGGGCTCTCTGCTGCACACAAATGATGTAAGTTAACAGGCTGATTAACTTTAAATTTCTGAATCCATTTGGCTTTCCCTCTGTGCCTCAAAGAAAATCCGAGTATAATTGGTACTGCAATTTTACAGACAACTGTATCGCTATTATGGCATATATTTACTTGTTATCTCTCATTTGTTAATGTATTATGTAGACAGGGGAAATCTTTTGAAATCATTATTCAGGGTTTTACTCATCATATTCATCCAAATTGCTAGATCGGAAGAGGAACACAACTTGTTTTAGAACGTCCAGATAAGCTACCGTAAATAATACCGTTTTTAGGATGGAGATGATTCTAAACCCAGTTCTGCGTCTTTTTGGAAAGAGTTGCAAAGGCCACCATATCTAAAAGCTTAACAAATTATTAATGGGCTTGTTTCAAGCTAAGATTAACCCAGCATTAATGCTTAAAACACTCCTTGATCGTGTCAAATGGTTTCAGTAGTGCCTTGGGGCTAGGCCCCACAATGGTGTTGACAATCTCCAACTATCCTTTTTAGCCACATAAGATGCAGGCTGGTACGCATCTGAACCAGCTGCTGAACCAGAAACCGGTTCTATGGGAAAAACCTAAGTTTGATGAAAGTTCTAAGTAAACACTACCAAAATTTATCAAAGCGCTGCATCAGTCATTGAAATAATGTTTATCCAACTACAAGGCTAAAAAGTATAGAGAGAAGAAAGTCTTTGCTCTGCAACGAGCAACATTGTACAAGAAATGGGTAAATATCTATACTGAAAATGATTACACTGTCACTAAAACACGTCCATGAAGACTGATGAATTCAGCAAACCTTTGACCTACTTCATTTGAATGTACAACTTGATTGAAAGACGTGAAAATCACAGCCTTCAATCTTCACATGCTAAGAACAATGAACAAAGTCGGGCCTTCAACGATGAGTTTTGAGATATATTACAGCTTTAGATGATGCATAAACACACTGTTACAAGCTCAAGTAGCAGTTTCTCCTCTTCTCAGCAGTTCCTGAAAACCAACCAAACTTTTAAAACTTCTGAATTTATGACACGTTTAACTGCGTCTAAATGCTGTTCTCATGAATATTTGAATGGAAAAAAAATTATATAATTAGCAAGGTAAGCGTGGAGAACGAGGTTAAAAACAGCTTTCAACCAACAGAGCTGCTCATTATTAGCAGATTACAGTCACTCCCCCCATGGGCTTCTTTTCCCTCTCACAGTGAATCAAAAAACCTATCCCCATACCCGACAGGCTTCAACTCATTAACGTCGCTCAAGATTCAACTCTCCATTCTATAATTTCCCGTCTGCATCTCAAAATCCAACCATACACTGGCACACTACGTATATTCAAGTATCTAGATTTTCAATGCCATTATAGAGCTATCTTCAACCAAGTTGTACCAACATCTAATCACAATTATAGTGCATTTTCTCGAGAAGCCACTACCAGGTAACTTGTACAAGTGCAAATATCCAGCCATACACTGGCACACTACATATATTTCAAGTATCTAGATTTTCTATGTCATTGTGAAGCCATATTCAGCAAAGATGTACCAAAATCATAATAATCACAGTTATAATGCATCCTCTATAGTGTAGAGAAGCTACCACCAGGTAGCTTTTACATGTGCGAATTGCCCCTACCCCCAACACCCTGCCCAAAAAAAAAAAAAAAAAGGATCCAGGAAAGCTCATGTTAGCATTCTTTCAGATTGGGTGCATGGACTGCTAAATATATTTCCTTACAGTGAGGCAAAAATGGTGCCCTTCCTCACAATTTCTAATATTACTAACATTTAGCATACCAGTTTCACAGCAGTAACAGATTGCTCCTGCTTTTCTTTCTTCTCACGTTGGCACTCTGAGCACCAGCTGGAGAAATCCTTTTGATACTTTCTCAGCTCTCTGAACACGGAACTACAGGAAGAAGACGTTGAAATGGTAAAATTCATGAAGATGACTGACACATCTTACTAGTAAAATAGTTTACATGAAGATCATACGAATTAGGTGGACAAAGCTAATCCCCATGACAACAGAACTGCAACTACAATAAATAATTAGATTTGTCGCATCATGATGCTGTCCAGCACCTAGCCTGGTAACAATTACTTGGATACGTTTAACCTAAGCATATATGAATTCGAAATACTATAGGAATGTCCACATGGATGTTACCAAACATTTGCTTGTAATACAGGAACCAGTAGAGACCTTTACAGAGAGGTGACAGCACTAAAAATATTCCCAGTAGAGACTGTTACACAGAGGTGGCATCACTAAAAAAAATTTCTCACTGAATACAATAGGGTACAGCAAACCCAGAGCTTCTGACAACAAATTTATGTAAAACAATTGAATGAGAGGCCTATGGTTACTTTAATTCTTTCCCTTCTTTTATCAAAGTTTCATGATGCATGAAGCATTGAAATGGAACTGAGAGAGAAATATTAACTGATGTAATCATAATACGAATGCATACAGAAAGAAGGCTCAACTTCCTACGTTGCTGATTACAAGTCAAATGAACTCATAAAGGCATTTCAGGATGCAAATCATCATCTGCTTTCATTGACAGGGGTGTGAAGCAATAAGTTCTGGCTGAAATCAACGGACTGCCTACAAGATTGACTACATCAAAGAATTCGGGAGACATTCCACCCAATATCCGTAATTACTGTAACTTTGTTTACAGAAAGAAAAACAATTGTTTTCGGTCACGAATTTGATTATGGTGATACATTAAAGAGGGAATAACAGCCTCTATTTCCTTTTGTTGCTATAGGCATGCACACAAGTATGCTCGCGCAAACATGTTCATAAGCACATTAATGTTATAAGAATTCCTTCCAATTGTAAGGAAGGATGCATTAGGGTTTTAGTTGCTGAAAGTGACAGATAAACCGAGCAAAGGCTAGGAAGTCACTTACCTCCTGCACCAAATCAATAAATTTATCCTATTCCCAGATGTGGTTGCTCTGGCACCATGTCGATGGCGACCACGATGAAGAACTGCTCGCCCTGGGACGTGAGAGTAATCGAAGATCTCCTATGAAGTACAATTACAAATTCCAATTGATTTGTCAAACATATATACAAAGCTGTGAGGTTTCATGGAATGCTAAATTCCTAAAAATTTTGAGGCAGTGGAATTTAACTTGCTTTACGTAATGAGGCAACACTAGGATAGATGTATAAACCAGGTTGACAGATCCTTAAATTTAAGTTTCTCTAAGGTCTTTTCCTATTCCTATGCCAGCTTGAGATTACAAAGTTCCCGATCAATCCCCTGAATAATAATATGTAACAAGTGGCTGCCAATCTGTTCATCGTTCAGAAATACATAACAAAAAGTATCACGGTGAGTAATTTCAAAGGCAACCTACTGAAAAAGCTATTGACATTGTAGGTCGAACAACCAGTTTTCCACCTTTCCTGGTAGAATTAAAATACAAAGAATATCCATAAACCCAGTCCATGAAAGAAAAGAAGACCCTAAAAATACCAAAACACAGGAACAAAGGAAACTGCAGCAGAAACCACTTACCTCCGACTGGGTTTCAGTATTTACATGTTTCTCACACCGCACACCACGGAAGAACAGTTCCCCACCAGAAAATTGCTTCCCCAAGCAAACATTCAAGGTGACCTCTGCGTCATCCACATGAAAACCTACAAAATTGAAGCTTTAGAGATTTCTAATCTAAATCTCTTCAAGGGTGGTTTAACTAGAATTAAGCAGAACTCAAAATCATGTTCTGAAGCAAACGAAATAGGAAGTAGAGTTGAGAAACAAAGATAAAGTTGACCTACCTAGGTCCAAATCTCTATCCATTCCATACTCTACCACAAAACCATGATGAGCATCGAGTGTTGACCCACCAACTTCCGGAAAGAAAACTGCAAAAGATTTTTCAATCCAAGTGATAAAATTGAATCTATTCATACTCCACTAGCACTTAATTCATTAGTAGCAAAATGTTACCTTTCGATATAGGGCGAATATATTCTTCCATGAACTTATCAAGCATGGTTTCCATACCAAAATCATCAAGCACAGCACCGTACTTATTCATTGTGTTAGGTCTCATGATTCTGAATTTTGTCTCATGGACCCACTTCTCAAAATTTTCTACCTATGCAATCAGAACCTGATAAGAAGACATAAAAGCTAAACTGCAACGAAGAATTAAGTTAGAATGCTTAACGGGTGGAAAAAAAAGTGACATAATACCTCTGCCAGCAACATTTCACAGAAACGTGGTTGCAGCATTTCAAATGTAAAAATTCCTGGAGTGGGTTCGGACATTATATTTCTAAAACCCTGTTCAGTATTCTCGTTGATTGCCTTCAGAAAGGAGGGTAAAAAGAAGGTTGTAGCATTCATAGTATAAAGCTCCCTATGTAAGCGCTGAAAAGGCAAAGGTAGCTTCAATTAATTGTTGGACAATAGTCAGCAATAATCAGGACAAAAGAAGAGTTCCAATAAATTAGTATGTGATAGTCAACAAATAAAAGTGGCATCTTACATGCGGATACAATATTAACAATGGGTTGATAAGGATATCACATTTTCATCCTCTTTGATATTAGACAAAAACTTGGTAAACAGGAATTTCCCCACACGGGAATATCCCCAGCTATTTCAATGTATTTCTAGCCTAATGCAGTACCCAAGCTGTGTCTAGATGTCTTTACCCACTAGATCTGGACATTGAGATACATGATTCCCTGGAGAAGTAGCACCTGACAGTTTGAGATGTGCTAATCAAAATAATTATTTTTTAATTTCTTTAAATGTAAAACAAACAAAAATTTAGTGGCTGTTTGAATCGTTTTATTCACAATGAATTATAATGAGAAATTATAATGAGGTAAAATGAGTGGTGTAGATTTAATAAAAGTTTGAAATTTGTGGTTATAAATAAGCAGTTGTCAAATCAGTAGTTGAATCAATAGTAGGTGGGATTATAATATGTTTTCAAAAAGAGAATCAAATACCTTCTTATGTAGTTGGTGCACCAAACTTAAATTATAAATAGAAACAAACTAATAACTAGTTCATACGAATTGTCATGAATCATAATTGTTTAAAAATTGCAACTTTTTTCAATAAAATTTGCCTTCCATCTTTTGGTATTAATTGGATGGTTGCACAAAGTTACAAGTTACTGATCCACAATAAACTTATCCAAGCAAATTACTTTCATTTTCAATAAACCTAGTGGTCTGTGCAGTTGTGCTCCAAATATTCAGCAGTTTGCTTGTCTTTTCAGCATTTATCTATTACTAGAGCTCCTTCTCCCCGAATACCACAATCAGGAAAAGATGATGAAGCTCCTGGGTTTTGTAAAGTCGACACAGGCAGAGAATAACTGCCTGAAAAACTGAAATTTAGGTCAGTCTCATCTACAGTTCCGTGTTAATTTCTATCATTTTTAGCTGTTTTTGCAACTGATCCCCTTTCTCTTCTCCTTTCCAATCACTTTTTGCTTTGAATTTGGAGTGTATATGGCATGTAACTAGATCCTATATGTGTCAGATAAGACCAGCCGGCACCGGCAATACATCAGTTCAGCCTATTTTATAGCAGTATCGGTTTTACATAATAATTATAAAACTCAAATTCCTTGGTATTATTAAAAAAAAAAAATAGTTTTTCCCAGTGTAGCAGGTTTTAAACACTTTATGGAAAATAGAGGTGGCAATATATAAGCAAAACATTCCTTTATCCTTAGAGATCCAACTAGCTATGGCTTTCAAATGTTAAACTTCAAATCTTAAGAAGCTCCCAAAAAAGCCAATGAAATACTTATCAAAATTGGAACCATTATACTTGAAGTTAAGGGTTTCAGAAATAAAAATATACCTGATAGTTTGATATAATCTTCTGCCTGTATTCTCTATGTTTCTGGAGCTGTTAACAAAAGTAACCATAAATTGTTAATAGTTATTTAATGAGACCCATAGCTAAGATAGTAATGACGTCAGAGACTGCATTTTTTCCATCTTAAACGGTTCCTTGAAGAAGGAGGAGATTCCATCACATGTACATGTATTCACACAAAATAAGCATGTATCTAACAATCTTTATTGGCTTTGTTTTGGCTAATATAAACACCACCATGACAACCCACAGAAACAGAAAATTCAATATATAGCATAAATCTAATTGCCTCTTACACTACTACCCAGTTTCTCTCACATGACTACCCAGTTTCTCTGGTGCATCTCTCTGCATTGCATATCTCGTCTCCCCATTTTGTTCCATCTTAAATGGTTCCTTGAACAAGGAAGAGGTTCAAGTCCTAACCTTGCCCCAGTACACGTGCATGTATTCAGACAAAACAAGCATGGGTCTAACAATCTTTATTGGCTTTGTTTTGGCTTTGTTTCAATGAAATCTGCTAACCGCAGAGCACAGTTCGAAAAGGCGGAAATATGCCTTGAGGCGTTTTTCCTTGATGAGGCAAGACATACGCCTCAATTGCCTCTCAACAAACCGATACAAATAGGTTCAAACATTATAAAACAAATAACTTATTTCAAGCAAAGCAAAATAAATTGATCTAGATTCCAATACGTACATCATCACATCTTGCTATTGTAAACAATCTCGTAGTTTGCAACTTGTGACTCACTAGGATGATAAGTGGACTAAATGTCTTGTGACTCACTAGGAAGATAAGTGGACTAAATGTCGCATGTGACAGAACCATTTATGAGAAAAAGAATATGAATTTCAATTTACTGGGCTAAGTTTTTGAGTTGTTATTCGATCCGAATTGCAATGAACTTTTTACTTTAGTCGTTAAACTAAAAAAAATTTTTAAAAAATCAAAATTAGATGCCAATTTAAAGGCTTATGCCTCTAGAGCCTTGAGGTGCAACCATAGAGTCGTACGTCTCACCGCCAAAGGCATAAGCCTCTAAAGAAATTGCCTCAGACTAGCGCCTCAATACACCAAACAACCGCCTCAAGCCAATAAAGGGCCTTGAAGGGAGCCTCTGCCTCGCCTTTTAAAACTATGCCACAGAGGTCAAGAAGGCACATAGTAAAGCAGCTGTCTTGTTTCTCCAGAACAATCTGATAAGCCTCCGTACAATTCCACATGGGAAGGATGTCCAAGTGACATAAGTTGCTTATAAAAGTCTTGCATTCTCAAAATCCTAAACAATCAAGGACGATAAAGGGACATTTTTTATTCGACGACTCTAAAGAGGCATAAATCAAACTAATAGTTGGAATCAGGAACCCAGCATCAGATGGAAGAGCTAGGATCAACCAAACAAGCTAAAAAGGCACCGGGTCCTAAGTTCAAAAAAAGTTGGCACAGTTAAGAACGGTATCCAGCTCACCACACACTTCCAAGAAGATTGACCAGAGAGAAGGGTGTTTCACACTTACCGGGTCATGGTTATTGTGAGACCATGTATATGAATGGAAATTGGAATGTCAGCAGCCATGCTCTAGCCATCTCAGAGACTTAAGAGATGTAAAAAGTAATCTCATTAACTATATAAACAAGCTTCTACTCTATATGCCTATAGATACCCTGCTTAGAAAAATTCACAAGATTTTCATCTCATCAACTATGCAGACAAGCTATCCTGTTCCTATATTATAGATAGCCTAATCTCAATTTTTCCTTAAGGTATGAAAAATTATTTCAACTACGTAAACCTTTTTGGATTCTCAAAGCGTCTTTATTAAGAGACTCAAGTATTTACCCTCCAAAAACCTAGAGAATTTTTAGGTTTAACATTTTTTACCTAGTCACCAACAAATTTGAACATCTAAAATGCTAATTAAGGCAATCAAATTATTGATATATATTGCATAAAGTTATCAAAATTAATATAAGGTACTCTATTTTGAAAATTTTGTACTTAAAAGTTAAAACCAATGGAAATAACAGAAGTGAGAGGAACAGTTAGCTTGTTACTATTGTTTTATCATTTATACATGGAAAACACCACCTTGCCGACATTTCTTACAAAAACTCAAAATACAAAACACATAGCAGTCATAGACAGCCACATAAACAGCAGATTAAAAGAACAATGTCTCATATTCTTGTACAACACTTCATAACATATATTTTAACCATACTCTTGAACGTCTTAATATCCACATCTTCGCTTTGTGTACTTAATGTATGCATAGAGTGACGTCCTACACATATGCACAAGAAAAAGCTAACAAGTAGTCAGCAGATAATAAATTATAGCTTCTAACAATGTCACACATCCAAGTTTTGGCCTCATAAGCTTCACTCATCCACAAATTTTAATGCAATATTTCAATTTTCCAATGTAGATGCCAAACTCTTACATAGATATTTGCACGCCCTTGAGAGTCTTCCACCACATAGAGAAGCTACTGTGTCTCTAGCTGGTACCTTACTCCACTATGGTTATTACTTGAACAGCCTAATAGTCAGAGTCTGTTCCTACATCTAAAAATATACACTCCATCACCACATGTATCTCATGGATTCAAAGTTTAGATTCAAACCAAATAATGCTTCCACAATCTAATCCAAACATACTGATGAATCAAAGGTTTAACTTTTTCATAAAGAGCTCACATTACGCACGTCTACACTGATTCACCCAGCACATAGGAACAAACTTAATACCCCTTGTGCTCCCCGCGTATATCCATTCTAAAATTTAGTCATTGAAAATCCACATGCATTAGTCATAAGCTCTTTCAGAGAGTGTAAACCGACACCTATTCGCATTAGACAATTTACCTTTCTAGTTAAATTCAACAATTGACGGATATTAATAATCTAATGCACAGACAAACCACATGCAAGCTTCCGGGAATTGTACTCACCCGAATCCGTTCACTCTCAGGGGAGTATCTGAGAAGGATGTCGCGCATATAGGTAACCTTCACGTCCCGCGACAGAGAGATGAGGTTGGGCGGGAGGTACCTCTCCAATGAACTAAACAGGAACGGGCTAAAATCCAGGTCCAAGTCCTCATAGCTGTCCGGCTTGTGATCCGCGTTTGGGTTGAGCCGCAGCCTGTTCGTCACATACGCAGGCACCAAAACACCATTTTGCTGGCCACCGTTATCAGTGGCACCGTTACCATTGGAGTGGAGTACCAAGGAACGATCATTGGAATTTCTGGGCGTCGTCTGAGATGGAGTTGGTGGTGCAGGGTCCGGTTGCCGATGGAGTGGTGCTGATCCATCGTTTGACATGGTATTATGGGTATGGGAGAAAATTGGGGGATGTTACGGGCAAAATAATAGTTAAGGGAGATGTAATTTTAGGTGTTACACAGACATTTAGGAGGATTAGGGTTTTCAGGGGAGAAGACGATTATGGTGAAGAAGATGAGAATTAGGGTTTCACAGGGTGTTTAAGTTTAGCGGTTGCACGAAGCAGAACGCGCTACCTCTGGTGAAATTAGCCATCCATTTCTAATTTGGAAAAATTTTTCGAAAGTGGCAGGCATTTGATTGAAATAAACCAAAAATAGTAGTAGTTGCTTCTTACTTATTTTTATAGGGTCAAATCGGACTGATTTCTATTAATAATTAGATTCTATACATGGAATCCGATCTAGCTTAATAGACGCATATTGCTTCCTAGCACGTGCCGCGTATGAATTTGTTGATAAATTGATGTTGTGAAAAGTAATTAAAAGTAACGTGAGAAATTGAGAAAAATGAATTTTTTTTTTTAAATGTGTAGTGGTAGAAGATGAACAATGGAAATAACTAACCTTTAGAGAATCAATTTCAAAATAACGAGTCCCATTCAAAAACCTCATGCCATTTTTTTTTTTGGGAGGAATAAATTTATTAATTTATAAAATGAGCTTCTAGTACATAACAAATAAATGTGAGGGAGACGCAAACCATTCAATAAAGTCTGACATTGAACAAATTGCTATAGCAAGCCTATGGGCAGTGTGATTTGCGTAAGAGAATCCCTTACAAAAAGCAAAAGGGACATTACTCGTTTCAAATACTAAAACAAGGCAATCTTCGATAGTCATACCAAAGTCTGAATAATTTGCCTCGAAAGACTAGAGAGCTTTCATAGATCTATCTCGATAATAGAGTTTACCACCCCTTTTCATTGATCTACTTGAGGGCCTTGCACAGGGCAATGGCTTTAATGACCTTCAGTTGAAATAAACCATCCACAATTACTAATGTAGCACCAAGAAAGTAGGTCAAATGGTCTTTGATTACCATCCCCAACCCAACACATTGCTGCCTTTGGAATAAAGCTACATCCACCTTAATCTTTAGCATACCTAAGGAGTGTTTCCTCCATTTATGGTCATTAGGCAATTGCTGTATATTAGTTACACTTCTCGGAACAGCAAAAACTTTCTAATCTTCTTTCCAGCACTGGAGGAAGGTCTCAGCAAGTCTGATAACCTTGTTGATCATGTAAGATTTTGTATTCCAAATGACCTCATTTTTGTTGATCCATAATGCCCAGCAAGTAGTTCAATCAACTCCATCTTCGCTCTATCTATAGTTGCAGACATAAGTTCCAACCAATCTTTCAAATTGTTACACGATCCATGAGTAAACCCGACATCCATTGTTGTCAATACTCTTGCTACAAAGTCATACAAAACTAGACACTGAAAGATGGTTTTGATGCGACTACAACGCAGAGATGTCAGTGTGGTGCTTAGTTTATATTATACTGGAGTTTCACTTGTGCATTGCACGAGATGATATTATCAAATAATATATTCCATTCGAATGGAGTAAAAATGCTTAACACAAAATCATAAAAAAAAGTACAATTCAATTTAATATAATAATTTTCTAAAGGAACAATAAGAAACAACTGTGTGGAATGTAATAAACATATTGACAAAGCAAATAGTATATGTTACATCCGATAAACATGGCTTGAATAAATGATGAATGATAATACATTTATTACAATATTTATAGTAGAATTGATTGTTTCGCCATCCTTAACATAAATCACAATTTTCAGAGTTTTTCAATTTGTAATCCTCGAAATATCTATATAAATTGTCTATGAATGAACACCAACTCTTTTCTACAAAATGTACGTGTGATCTATTGCCCGTTTGTCTTTTTTTTTTTAACTTTTCTAATATGTATTAATAATATCGAATTTTTCTTAATATACACCTTCTACACACTAAAATATTTTAATATGTTAACATAATTTAGTCAGTGTTTAAAATAACCAAGTTATCATGGCCACTTCGATTGGAAAATCAAGAATTAGCTCGAAATCAATTCAATTTACTACAAAAACTATTTATCCAAAAACCGGTCCAAAAGATAATAAAAAACCGCTTGAACTGGTCAAAACAAGTTACAAAACAGTAAAAATAAAAAAATTAAAAAAATCAAATGTTCTATTTTCACATTATTTTTAAGTAAGAATTAATTTTTTCAATTATTTAATTAAAATCGTTTTGACTTTGATTTGACTCAATTCAACATTTCTGACCCTTTACCTATCTTTTTTGGCTCGATGATTGATCTGATTTTTAAAAACATTGAATTTGATGAACCAAAAAAAGACATACATTACAATTTATTAATTTAGAAAAATCTCAAATATAACCATCATTTTATGAAACTAAAAAAATATTACCACAAGATATTATTCTATAGACCATTTTCAGTTCATGAAACCATCAATATTTTTTAGGTCAATTTGATTGAATCTTTTTTTTTTCTTTTTAGATGGACAGTCTGGTTTTCGATGTTTCTAAATAGTGGGAATATGTGTGTAAAAAAATGAAAAAAAAAAGGCTCATAAAAGAACCAAACTTGATCCTTTGGCCGAATTAGAATACATTTTGGTCGAGTTGAGCCTACTTAGTTTTACTTCATGCCACTGTGCTAAAAAACTGTATTTTCAAAACTGAACTGCAAACTGGGAAAAAAACGCCGGTTCGACTGTGAACTGACTGATGCGGATACAGTTTATCGCTTTACAATAAACTTTATTTTAATAATGATCCATTAAATTTTGAACTTTTTAGAAGCTCAAAGCCCATAAGCTAATGTCATATTATGTACAACCCTTCTCTAAGTAGCTTAATATTGACATATATCCTCAATTCTTTTCACTAAATAACTAATGTGAGATTCTATTTCTATACCCAAAGTCACATTTTCAATGACTCTTAAAAAAAGAATAAAATTTCAACATTTTTTAATGATAAATCCATGTAGGAATTCAATTATAAGCCCAAAAATCACTTAATTGCCCTTTTATATGGAGTTTTGCTAATTATTTAACAATTTTATAAATCTTAGTATTTATTTTTTAAGTTTTTAATTAAAACTGGTTCGACCACTGGTTCAACCCAATTTGACCTTTTGAACCTTAAACCATTAGCTAGGGATGGCAACGGGGTGGATTGGCCCCGCCCCACCCCGACGCCTCGACTATTTCGGGTCGGGGGGTTCGAGGCAACAAACTGCCCCGTTTCAACTTTTTTTAAATTTTTTAATACTCAATCCTCCTTAGTCATAATTTCCTCTTCTTTGCATTCTAACAGATCCAATGATGCAATGTACTAGTTGATCTCCAGCAAAATCTCAATGCGGCACAGGATCACATTAAGAACCCTCTTGTAATTTCCTCTCGTCAAAGAAACTCCCAAAAACATTAATTTCTACTTCACAAATTTCAAACCTTTGCCATCTCCTGAATCCACCGTCAAGAACTTCAACTATCTCTTCAATTTCAACATCGACTACAGCGCCGCCACCGTGGCCGGATCCTCTACTACTTCAGATGGTCACCATTCTTTGTCAGACTTTGAATTAAAAAATGAAAACGCTACTCCAGCAGATCTAGCTACCGCATTTGCCTCCCAACTCTTCTTCTCTCTTCCCTTGGAAAGTCCAACTCCATTATAGACCCAACATCATCAGTGTGACAGTCATCATTAGACGGAGCTACAATCTTGTGGTTTTGTAACAGACTCAACATCATCCGTGTGACAGAATGGCTTTTCTTTAATTTCTTTGGATTTGGGGGATAAATTTTGAGCTTTCATTTGGGAAAATTGGATTTAGGGGATAAATTTTAGAATTTCTTGTTTACTGCCTTTCTTCAGTTCTACGCCTCTACCGTTCTGCCCAAATTTTGTGGTTTTAATTTTTTTTTAATGAATGCACTAAACGGATCGGGCGCGGGCGTGATCCACCCCGACCCGTAACCTGTGGCGGGTCAGCGGATGCAGCCCCGATCCGCCCCACCAACCCACGGGGGAGTATTTTTTCACTCAGTTAGGGTCGGGGCACCGCGGGGTGGCGGTCGGGTCGGGGTAAATTGCCATCCCTACCGTTAGCTTTTCTAGTTCAATAACCAGTCCGATTTTCTGAATATTACACTTGGCTTTACACATTTACAAAGCTAACCCTTGTCTGGCATAGCTAAGGCGGCTTCAATCCTTATTTTTTAGTTAGTTGAGTTCTTTTAATCAAGAAAGAAGAAAATATCAGTTGTAGTCTTTTTAACATATCAAGTCAAGAGAGCGAGGCTCCTAGCGATGGGAGGAAAGGGGTGTGGACAAGTGGGCTCCTTTCATTCATTGGAATACTGGAACCAATCCGGAAAGCAATCTGATAATGTGAGATAAATATGAATACGGTTCACTAGTTTACAATAAACATTTTTTTAATAATGATCTATTAAAATTTTAAACTTTTTAAAAGCTCAAAGCCCATAAGCTAAGGCCTTATTATTCTAACTCTTCTTCAAGTAGATTAATATAAGCATATATCCTCAAAACTTTTCACTAAATAACTAATGTGGGATTCCCTTTATATACCCAAAGTCACATTTTCAATAGCTTTTAAAAAAAGAATAAAACTTCAACATTTTTTTAATGACAAATCAATGTGGGGTTCAATTATAATGCTCAAAAATCTCTTAATTTCCCATATATTATGGAGTTTTTCTAATTATTTGACAATTTTATAAATTTTAGTATTTATTTTTTAAGTTTCTAATTAAACCCAATTCGACATTTTGAGCTTTGAATGTTAGCTTTTCCGGTTTGATGATCAATTTAGTTTTCTGAACATTAACAAATACTGAAACCAATCTGGAAAGCAATATGACGGTGTGAGATAAACACGAATATAGTTAATTGATTCACAATAAATTTTTTTCCAACAATGATCCATTGAAATTTTAAACTTTTTGGTAGCTCAAGGCCCATAAGTTAAGACTTTATTATGTATAATCATTCCGCAAGTAGCTTAATATAAGTATATATTCTCAATTATTTTCGCTACATAACCAATGTAGGATTCTCTTTTTATGCACAAAGTTACATTTTCAATGGCTCTTAAAAAAACAATAAAATTTTAATATTTTTTAATGACAAATCAATACATGAATTCAATTATAATGCCCGAAAGTCACTAAATTGTCTTTTTATTATGGAATTTTGCTAATTATTTGACAATTTTATAAATTTTAGCATTTATTTTTTAAGCTTTTAATTAAAACCGATTCGACTTCGATTCGACCTTTTGAACCTTGAATCGTTAGCTTTTCTAGTTCAATGACCAGTCCTGTTTTCAGAACATTGACGAATACTAGAACCAATCCGAAAAGCAATCCGACGGTGTGAGATGAATATGGATATGATTCACCAGTTTACAATAAACTTTATTCAATAATGATCTATTAAAATTTAAACTTTTTAAAAGCTCAAAGCCCAAAAATTAAGGTCCTATTATGCATCATTTTTTCTCTAAGTCTCTTCCGATCTCATACATTGAAACGCCTCGTCCCAAGCCATCATACTAGACCTAACACATGGCATGCACCGAGGATAGATATCAACTTGACCTGGACCCACCGCCAAGGCGAACTAAGAACTTGTCTTGAAACTACATAAACTTTTGGACTAAGATTATTTCATAAAAATGTTGACAAAGTTTCCCCTGTAAAACGGACTTATCCAACCTGAAAGTATAAATCACCTCATCCAAATAAATCGTATAAAATGAAGCAAATATGCTTTTTGCATAAATAATTCAATTTATCACCAAGATATAAAATTAGAACACTTTTCAACATATTTAAATTTAAAACAATCATTAACATTAAATGCATGTCGAGAAATATAATTATGCGGGGTTTAAATAATTCAGAAACAATGACTTATGAGAATTAAGTTTCCAACTATGATCAAACACCTACGTTTAAAAATATAATGAAAATATTAAATGAATACTATACAATAGTGGTTGGTTGAGAACTCTACAGGTAATCCAATAGGTGCTCAAGCTCGATCCTCCCTATAAGAAAAACGTTAGAAAATATATGAGTTGGTAACTCAGTGAGTGGATAAATTCGCAAATGCATATCTATATTTTCCCATATTATCTATTTCTGAAAGTCTCTTGAACTTTATAATATATAGATGCAACTTAAAAGCTGAGAGTTATGAAAACGCCTTGCAAACATCTTCTGAGTTTGAAATATAAGTTTAAATAATACTAAAACTGCATACCATGATAATAGTGCTGAAATCATTTAAGTGCAAGATAATAACCTTTTGCTAATAATACTGTAACTGAGTTTAAAAATGATATCTAAACTGTAACTGAGTTTTGAGAACTAAAATCTGAAAAGCTAGCTGAAAATTTGGATAAATACTGAAAATTGAAAAATTCACACCAAAAGTACTGCTAAGCAATTACACACATGTACATAGTAATCTCGATGTACAAGGCATACTACTCAGAACTGAGTGATACTGATAAATGAGTAACTGAATAACTAGTCATACGTGCGCAGAGCAAGTCGCAAAGGCTAACACCACCATACACGACCCAAAGTCTATGTGTATATGATGATGGGTCTCAAAGACCTATATATAGCTGGTCATGCACCGTGGAACACATCACGCAATACAGAGCGGGTAAATCATTGAAACTGGTCAATACACTGTGGAACAGATCACAACAATGGAAAGCAGGTAAAGATCACATATGTACTTTGGAGGTTTTAAAAATAATTCTTATAACATGCTTTCATAGCATTTCCATAAAATAATAAAAGAAATTCTTTTTCCAAAACTTTATTCTCATATTATAAACATTTTCATATATCATAATAATGACAATAACATATTTTTCTTGAAAATTTCGTAACATAATTTAACATGTTTTCTTAGAAACTTTTAACGTAGTAACGTAATCATTTTTTCCTTTTGAAATCTCATTTTAAAGATAATGACGTAATTAAACATTTTATAAATTTCATATATCACTATAATAATGGAAATATGCTTGACTTTTAAAAAGAATAACATTTAATTGGATATAATGAAAAGCATGCTTAATTTTTGAAAAAATATTTTTTCCACTCATAGAGTTGAAGACCATAGCTAGCTTAAATGACATCACTGGCAGAGCTAGGGGCATGGTGGGCCTGGGCCCCCCAAAATTGGAATTTTTTTAGTTTATAATATATATAGGGTAATATAGCAGTGTGTAATATGTGGTTCACCCTTTCGGCTCAGTCCTCTAATAGCTTCTGGTTGCACCATTGAATGGCATGTCTTCCAACTGGCTAGTCATTACCTGGAATCATAACATAACAAATCCAATTTAATATCCATTACTCTTGTTAAAAATAAGAAATATAAATACACCTTGATTCTTGGAATCAAAGTTACTTTTCATATTAAATTCCAATCATTCAATTGTTGCCCATATAATTTCCAACTATCCTTCCACTTACAAATCTTGCGATGTCATATGTCGAATACCCAATAACGTCTCGTCTAAAATAAATTCATCAACAATACAAACAATCTCATTTCACTTATTTCACTTAAGTGCTTATAACTTGATAAATCAACACATGTATTAACACATAAATTTCCCTTATGTCATGAACCATTTCTTTTCCTTAAGTTTACTTATTTCATTAACATATCATGCTCTCATCACCCATTAAAGTTTACATATCAGATCATATATCCATCAATAGTCCTTGAAATATATCATGTCATCATCACGTAAAATGTCCAATAATATTAGCAAATAAAAATTAGCCACATAAATAAAATTTCCATAAACTTTTGCCGTCAAGGTTCACCTAATATGAATCATTTAATTAATCCCAATAGATTTTATTTCCAACTTATTCTTTTACCTTGTTTCCAACACATCATATTCATATATATCAAATAAAATCAACAACATACCAATATAACTCAAAATCACATTCATCCACTTTATCTATTCACATTTAACTTATTTCATTTCTTTATTCATTCGTAAAATATAAAATCTCAAATTCTTAATAACATCAAATACATTCATTTCATAATAGTTTTTCTCTGTGACATTTTCACAAGCACCTTCTATACATGTCCATTTAAATTCAATCACTACACACACCGTTTAACTTCAAATTAATAATTCTCAACAACATTGTTCCATGCTTTACTAATATATCACTATGTTTGGCAACCATTTTTAATTGGAGTAAATTTTGTATAGGTGTCGTTACGTAATGATGTCATGTAGAGGTAATGATTAAAATAGTATGAAAAGTTACATCAAATCAAATATGTGGCTTGATAGTGTAATGCCATGTGGCAAAAATTTGAAATTTAAATTGGTTGATAAATGATAGTGTGTTTTAAATGGTAAACAAACAAAATGATCATCATTAAATATCACATTACACAGAATCCCCAATTTTTCAATTTATAAGATTTATGAAAAATCAGCCCACAATATATAATATGAGGTAAAAATTAAAACACATCACTCTTCCAATATAAATATCAATTATTTAGCCACAAATCATAAGAATAAACCATATATTCAACACCCATTAGAAAATAAATAAACCTTGGAAATAATCATTCACTTACCTATATGAAATCGTGTAAGAAATTAAAAGCCCAAATGTCAAACCATGCCTGCAAGGTTGAAATCCCACACTTCTTTCCCTTTTTCTCCCTTTTTTTTCTTTTTCTTTTTCTTTTTCTTTTTCTTCCTATTTTCTCTTCCTTTCTGCCGAACCCAGCGTCTCCTTCTCTTTTCCTTCCCAAAGGCAAGACAAAAACATATATATTATAGGCTAATTGCACTCATGGTTCTTCAACTTTCTTACCTGCTATAAGTTGGTTTTTAACAAAATCTTATTTACATGTAAGTCCTGTAGCCTTTAATTCTTTCATTTAAATCTTATTTTGACATTGACTTAACTATTTCACCTTTTAGCTTTGACCATTAAATAGAATAGTATTAAATGGCAAGATTCAGTCGTAACATACAACCTCAATTCTTTTCATTAAATGACCAATATGAAATTCTCTTTATATATTCAAAGTCACATTTTCAATGGATCTTAAAAAATGAATAAAATTTCAACCTTCTTTAATGACAAATCGATGTGGGAATTCAATCGTAATGCCCAAAAGTCACCTAATTGCCCTTTTATTATGAAGTTTTGCTAATTATTTGACAATTTTATAAATTTTAGCATTTATTTTTTAAGTTTTTAATTAAAACCGGTTCGACTTCGGTTTGACCCGATTCGACCTTTTGAACCTCGAACTATTAACTTTTCCAATTCGATGACCAGTCTGATTTTCTGAACATTGGTGAACACCGAAATCAATTTGGAAAGCAATCCGACGGTATGAGAGAAATTGAAACTAAAAGTTAAGAAAATCGATCGAAAATAAAAATGCTCAAGATAAGGAATGGAAAATTTAAATGTAGAGTGAGAGAGATTAAGTGACTTCTTATATAGAATGAGTTTAATATCAATTTATCATTTGAGCATGTTTTATATTTTTAGATGCAATATTGGAGTAGTGTTGTAATTCTATGTTCCGTGTGTTGTTTGCCCCAGATGTGTGTCGAAGTTCCATAAAAGGAATGAAGTGAAGGACACAGGGCTAGGATTTACAAACTTGTATATCAAAAATATAGGTAACTTGATAGAGGATTTCCTCAGGAAAAAAATGGTTCTCAGAATATGGGAAGATCTGCAATGCTATCATAATGGAAAATGAGAAGGGGAAATTGTAAGGTTTTGGATTTGTGAATTTCGAAACACATGAAGATAAATATTTCTCCCACTTCTATCTTTGGAGTTCTTATGTTGCATTTTGATTTGAGCTTTATATAGAAGTATGTAGACTCTGTCATTGTTTCTCTTCAAGATAGAATAAAAGGATGTCAAAATTAATATGATTCAAGTGATATCCTTTGAATATGTATATAATCACTATCAGTAATATATAAAAAGTGTAATCATTGTAAAACATTTGGATTCCACCTTTATCCTTATTTTTTTATTTTAATTCCATGTTTGCCCTTATTTCTTCTTATTCCTCATTTATTATAACAATTCATTAATTATAATATATTAAATACAAATTAATTAATTAAGCTTACATATGTTATCTTTCAAGCTAATACTTTTAGTTAGTACATGTTTAAAAAACTTATGAAGAATCTAAAATAATGTGAAACTTAAGATATATGATTCAAAACAATAAAAAACTATCAGGCATGAACACAAATAATTATTTAATTATTTTAGTTTAGCACAAATAACTTCTCAAGAAGCATGCTTTTTTTTTTTAGCAATAGCACAAATAATTATTTAATAGTTTTTGTTGTACTATTTAATTCCAATATAAAGATTAATCTTTAGTGTAGTATTTATTGTGATTATTTTAACATTATTTCAATAAAAAGTTTGAAACTAAAATTACAATTGTAATTCTTATCCCAAACCTCTCTCAAAACAATTAGTGTGATAAATTGTAACTCCAATTTGAATCTTTTTAATATCAAATTCTATTTTTACTTCTTATCCAATATTGTTTAATTCCTTAATTTCAATTAGTCTATTATTTAATTTCAATTCTATGACTAATATTTAATGTTCATTCTAGTCAATTTTAATTCAATTTCATGATTAAAACGATAATAATAATAAATACAAAGCAATCATTGGTTATTGCTTCAAAGTAATATTTTAGAAGCGTATTGTTTAAATAGTACTTTACAAGATATCATAAATGATTATAAGCTTTTTTATTGCATGCAATAATCATACTATAAATTTAATTATTTTTAAATATTATGAACAAGAATAGGAACAAAATGATCTAAAATTAATTATTTTTTTTTGTGTGTGTAAGGAAGAACGTGTATAAAACATTCACATTCCCATTTTACCTCCAACTTTTCCTCTTAATACTCATTTTGTTCATATAATTAAATATTTTCAAATATGTTAATTGCATTGTTTCTTTTTCAATTAATTGCATTGGTACTTTTTCAATTTAATTAGTGATTAGTTTTTTGGTTAATTTTTGTGCATTTATGTATTAGTGACGTCTGAAAGCATTTTAATTGTATTAGTTTTTTTTTTTAAAGAAAAAACTAAATCCAACATAATGATACTGATTTTTGTGCTATTTTTTTTTTACTTTGAAAATAAAATCCCAAAATATTTTACAAAAATAAGTTATACTAATTCTTTGAATTTACTAAAATAAAAATTTATTGGTTAGCATTCCTTTGATATTTACCCAAAAAAACTAACATAGTGTTATTTTTAAAAAATCATCCACGATAAGATAAAAAAAAAGCTGAAACATATGTCATCTTTCACCTTACACATTTTTAAACGATTATAAAATTAATATCACTTAGTTTGAAATATTAACTAGTATAGCACTTGTGCGTTGGACAGAAAGAACAATGTTAAGAAATATAACTAATAAGAAGTTGAAGAATGATAATGACTCAATCAAAATAAATTGAATTATAGTACTTCAATTCCAAACAACATTAATGTAAAAAGTTGCATTACATCTCCAACCTTTAGAGATTTACAAGCCAAAAAGTATAAAAAGTAAGTCATCCAACACTACAAATTTGATTTGGTTGCTAAACTCCCACCATTTCTCCTCGGTTTCTATATACAAATTCAGGACAAAACACCATTACATATATGTATTCTCCTATTGTCCTTTACAAAAGGAACATGATATTAGCAGTAAAAAATGTAGAGCAGTCAACCAAATGTGCAGTGGAACATGAAAATTCAAGAGTTTGATGAAAAAATGTCGAGCACGTCAATGGCAGATAACTATAAACCAGCAGCAGTTGAGTGCCACATGTACAGTGAGTGAGCTTCAAAGGAACCAACCAATGAACTATAATAAGACAATAGAAATAACTATTTGTTTTAGATTACTCAAAAGTGATGTAAATTTTGTATCAATCTACTACTTATGTTGCTAATATTTACCCAAACCAATGAACTATTGATCATGTGAAGAAAAATTGATTGAAAAACTGATATATAATCAAACTTTCTCGAGTAAAAGTAAGAATTTGATTTAAAAAATTCAATAGCCATAACTTTGTAATATTTAGTTCTTTAAAAAAAAAAAACTTGGAATGTGTCAAAGTTCACATGCAATAATCATGATAATTTACTAAGTGATTTAATATTTACTCAAACCAATAAACCATAGTTAACCGATTTAATTTACTACTACTTGGATATTTGCAGAATATGCTTTCAAAACTGTGACATTCTCCATAAAAATTTAGAGAGGTGGTTCAGGCAAAAATAACAAAAGATCAACTCGAACAATGTGTTGAGAAAACATAGTGAGGGGGTCAAGCAACATATATATACCATTCATTATTATCATGAAATTTAATTGAATAACTTTTACCTACCTTAAAAGCGTTAGCAAAGACAACTGTTGTGATAGGTGCAGAGCCAAGAATTTATTCCAGTGCGGTCATAAATTTTTTCCCATGCGGTCACAAATTTTTAAGAAAGAGAAAATGTAAAATAATTTAATAATAAAAATAACATATTTTTACTATTACTATTATATTTTAAGGTATTCATACTCTTAGACTAGTTCACGAAAAATTCATTATCAATTTTCAAAAATATCTCGTATTCAATTTTTTGTGATAAATTATTTTGGTATTGCATTATTCACAACCTTATGAGAACTTCATTTTCATTTTTTTTAATAATCGCTATATTCAGTAACTAAGAAAAAAACACCTTTATAAAAAAAAAAGCAACTGAGAAAAAACTTAACATGCATAATAATTCTTTTAAAGGAAAAAAAAAAAGCTGAAATGGTGATGGCCATTTAATTTGTTTTAAAGGGCAAAAAAAAAAAAAAACTGAAAGATACATGCATGGATATATTACACAAATCCATAAGCCACTAAATTTTAATAGAAGGGTAAATTTGTAAATGCATAAACTACTATTTCTTCTTCCTACCCCACCAATTCCTCCCTTTCTTGAAACTCTAACTCCATGGCTGCTCTGAAACTATTTCAAATTAAAAGAAAAAAAGAAATCAAACAATCTTCAGACATTGCTCGGCTTCTCAATCGTCGCCGGTGCACGTGGACCGAGGAAAACTTCAGTGCGATCAAACTGAATTTTTAATGACTCAAGGGAAAGTTGAGTGCGGTCCGTAGATTGCACTCGTCTCATGGAGGCTCCGCCCCTGCGTTATGATATGACCAAATACATAAACCTCTGTATTATACAACTTAGTAATATGAAAAACCTTTCACTTGAGCCAGTATTAAGTTCAACTTTGAGTTTCAGCATAGAAGCAACTTCCCCCATAACTCTTTCAACAGAAGCTGACATAAAAGAAAAATGGAAAAGTTGATAATGATGATGATGATAGCAGGTTTAGCCAAAAAAAGGGTTCAAACTATTGAATGAGTACTATTCAATCCAACTCAAGTCAAGAATGTCCACAGGATGTTCAACTCAGACGCGATCTCACCATTCATGCCCTGAAAATGGGCACCTCTAGCAATGAGAGAGTACCAATGAACTGATGTGGTGTGGAGATTTTTGCTTCAATTAAGTGATTGTACAACTTGAGTTGCTTTAATGGAGAGTACTAATTAAAGAAGCTAATTAGGAGACAGAACATGACAGTTACATCTAAAGAAGTGAAAGCCAGTGTATTAGCACATTCTATATATCTTCCATATCAATTCAAAACTGAATAGAGAAAGAGATATAAGGGAAAACTTATGGGCACTTTAATAGAGATGAGGCAGTAGTATACTGCAAACTGGGAAGAAACTGAAACCCTTGAGATAAAAAGAATTAACTGGAGTTGGATATATGTGGGTCAATATTATATCAGTGCCAATTACCAAGAGTACTACAGAAAAGTTTCTTTAAAAAAAAAAAAACACAGTACTACAGAAAAAATTAACTTACCACATCAGAATGCGAGACGGAGGTTGACGGCCTAGGAAGAGGACGCGAAGCATACCAAAGTTAACTACATGACACAATTGATGAGTGTTATCTTATTTCTCCCACTCATTGTCTGCATTCCCCGATAGAACTTCTCTAAAATCACTTTCAAGATGGGCAAGAAAAAAATGTACAAGGCCGATTGAAGGGATTCCATTAGCGAATGGATTAGGGTCATGATTTTAAAGAAGTGAAGATAATAGAAGGGGTTCAATTAGAGATTGGATTAGAGTCGTGATTTTAGGAATCCGATTGATTGTTTAGATGATTAAGCTAGAAATTGAGAGAAGCAGAAATAGGAAAGTCCCTCTAATTAGCAGATTTTCAGGGTAGTGAACACGGGAAAAAACGTACTGGGAAAGGAAATAAAAAAAATAAATAAATAATAATTAGTGATATTGTACATCGCAAATTAAGATGCACCTATAGGCACCGCAGACTAAGGCAGGAAAATTGACGTGCCTATAGGTACAACTACTCTTAATTTAAGAATGTATAGATAGATATAGATAGATTTTAAACCACTATAAGTTCATAGCACTGCAAACAAATCGAACAAATTGTGAAATCTTAATATACCTGTTAACTCTTAATCAAAGTTTACTTTAAAATAAAAGATAAAACAGTTACGCAAGTGACTTTATTAGCATAAAAATTAAGGACGTTGCTATCAATGGTTCAATGCACCCGCAAGCATATTCTTTCAAGTTTCTTCTCTCTTTACTTTTCTACTTTCCTCGTGTAATTAAGTATTATTTTCTTCATACATCCTTAAAAATATAAATAGCAAAAAGGAGAATGAGAACTGTATATTTGTAAAAGTAGTTGAATTCATATGATAAAATGGACAAAAAAGGTTTTTGGTTTTCTCAAAGATTCTGTTGAAAACTACACAAATGCAAATATGTTCCTTTAAGTTCTAACGTTAAACTTTTTTTTTTTTTTTTGACATTAGAAATGAATTGTAGGAGAGGAAAATATAAGCCTAATTTTAGGGTATGAGAAATCACTTGAATGCCACCAAATCACATGTGACATTCTAAGATTAATTTTCATGGAGAAAAATGTAACAATTTTAATTGAAAAAGTCTCATATTAAAAAATATTTTCTATATATTTATGAAATACAAAACTTCCATATCTCAAACATATTTTATTTGTATAAACTAATATATGAAAAATACAATTATCGTGTCGTAGAACGAGCAATACACGATAACATAGCTAGTGAAAAAAAAGGAACTACCGTAATGTTGTACAACATGCTTGAACGTGATCATCATCATAATGAATTGTAATTATTTAAAATGATAAAGCTTGGCTCCTTCAAAGATGGGTATGTTATAAATATTACCAAAAGAAAGTTAATATCACATCTGCCATAATGTTTATTATGCTTCACCTTACCATGTAAAAGAGCTCTTTCTCATGTTTATTCGAATCATATTTTGTTTTTCACTTTCCTTTTATCATATACTAATTTTTTACCAGTGCGTTGCACAGGAAATTGTATAATCAAATTTTAACTAAGTATTATATGGAACTATTATTTAGAATAAAATGTTTTCATAATTAGAATAGATCGTTTAGGTCCTGTATTTCTAAACTAATAGTTAGTATGATGTACTCGATATATAATGGCATTGCGTGACACTGTAAAACCATGAATTTTATATTACTCAACAACCTACTATGTGATATCTATTTTTACTATGTCAATTTTATAATGATGAAATATTATTAACTAATCAAGAAACAATTAAAATAGTAATAAATATGTCAATACAAATACAAAATATACCCAAACATTAAAAAGTCACAATCTAAAAATAATTGAAAGTTTACATATAAGAACATATGTTAGTTGCCCACACACAAACGGAAATATAGAAAGTTCGGGTATAATTGTGTATGAAAGTGAATCAGATATAATACATTCAAATATCAAAGAGAAGAACGTTGGCCGTGACCGCAAGTTTGAAAAAGTCAAGGAAGTGGTAAATCAATAAACTGAATAGGTAATGAAAATACATTTGTATTTAAATTTATATTATTATTTATATTGAGACATTGCAAAAACACTTTTGAACTTATATAATGTGCCTTACAATGCAAATAGAGGTATTCCAATACAGCGACAACACAAAATACAGTTAAACTTTCCAACAGAACCTTAAAAAAAAAATACAGTTAAAACACAAAATACAGTTAAAAAAATAAAAATAACAAAAACAAAAACAACTGTATTTTTTTAGGGTGCTTGCTGAGACTGGAAAAAGAAAAAAAAAATCCATAATTTTACCCCAGTTGAATTCCATTCTCTCACATTCTTGTTCAAAATGACAATAGACTTGCTAAATACCTGGAAAAATTTTAGAAAATAGTTACTTAGGAAGTGTATGAAGCAATATGGCCAAAGCCTAATAGGTAAAGACATAAAAATAAATAGCAACTCAAATCATACATGATAAGAAAATCAAAAACTACAAATTAAAAAGACACTTGTATGTAGAAACATGGAACGATGGTAAGAGATAATCTCATAATAACCCAGAAACATGGAAATAGCCGACTTTAAATCTCATGCACATAGAATAGCAACATACCGCAAATTCCATTGCGATAAAATGCAAACTTAATTCATATTGACCATGGTGTGGATAACTACAAAAGAACCACCAGAAATTTTGCTTACAACCTAACAAATTTGACAACTATAAATAACATATCGAATTCAATGCAGTTGTAAGGACTACAAACATTCCGAGATTTAATCTTTTTACTCATTAACAACCAATAAACCTATCACCTCCATCTCATTTCCTATATGTTATCAAGCTTATAGTAGAGTATTGTTAAAATGTTAAAATAGTAGAGTATTTAATTAAAATGCATCAAGCTTAAACTCAAAGGAACATTTTTACTAATAAGGATTCAGAATGTGTACAAAAATGAATTCACACGGCTTATTATCAGGCTATCAAAACTCGACATATCATAATAGTGAGATATACAAGGGGTTCATGGATTGCAAGCTTTTCAACACATCAAGCTGTATTATTTTTCAGGTCGGCATTGTTCAGAAAAGGGAAGCCAGAAAGAATAAAATCACAAACAAAAACCCCAAGAATTCAAGGAAGATGGAGGAAAGTCAGTTGCACAAGGAAAATCCATGTGCAGCTTCTATAATCTATTTAAAAAAAGTGAAAAATCCCAAATCGAACACAAAATTTGATCTACTTATTTAGTACTTGGTTGGAGAGAGTCATTGGGAAACATCTCAATAGATCATCTTCTTTAACAAATCCATGGCTGCAGGCGAAGGACCCCCCTTTCTGATTGCTCTTTCGTGTCCCGTTTCATTCTGCGTTTAAAGAAAGAGAAATAATCAGAAAGAAAAAAAATATAAAAATCGAACTGTCGGAATTGTGAAATAGAGACGGAAACATCCAAAAGGGTCTAGAAAATCCCATAACAGAAGCTAGACTCGTGAGGATAGGGAGAGGAAAAAGGCCTCGAAGCAAATCCAAAAGTGAAAGCAATTTGATACGAAGAAAGCAAGTTTGCATTTTCGGCTCAATTTTAGCAGTGGTTCCCAATTCGTAGCAGAAAAAACATTATATATCAACTAAGAGCAAACATAATCTGAAATACCAGATCGGAAAGCAAATAACAGAAATGGCGAATCATATAACTCTTCATCCGCAAAAATGAACTCGAGAGAATAATGTCCCTAGCATTATTATGACATAGTCATACCCTTTATAAACGAAATGAGCATCTTAATCAAACGAATGCAGCACATTAACCAATGGGTCTTCCAAAATTAACCAATTTTGGTATGATGAGTACCATCTCGACCGTCTATTCACGATGGGTACCCTAAAATCGGCAACCATATGAGTGTCAAAAAGGGGCGGAGAAGATAAAGCATTAGACAAATTCAGCAAAATAAAAAAACCCGTTTGCATAAACTCTTTCCATTTGAAATAAAAATTAGATAAGCCAAGGAGATGAAGTTGAAGAAAATGAATAATTTTGAAGATAATAAGAGATAAAGCCAAATTTGAATTGAAGACATAAAAGAGCCACCGGAATGTTGAATCGCTTATCCCCAATTATCCCTTGGTCCCAGCTCGTTTATTAAAATGCGTGAGAATGAAGTTGCATAAGTAAACGCGACTTTACTGCAGGGGTTCCACGCAGGACATAAAAAGTTTGAAATACCCTCACTTAACCTATTTTAGATGGAAAACTGCGGTACAAAGGTACCGCAGACTTAATTTCTGTTATATATATATATATATATTTGTTTTCCTTTTTTTATTGCAGCTGTTGAGCATTTGGAGTGCTTTGAATATCTCGAAGAAAATATTCCAGTCTTGCAATAAGAGATAGTGAAGAGCAGTGGCGGATCTAGACTTCAATGGTAATGGAGGCCAAGTAATCAGAATAAAATGAGAGTTAATATAAGTGGTCATCGATAATTAACCAAAAAAAATTAGTAGCTGAACTTTCAGTTAAAAAAAGAAAAAAGGAAGCCTGAACAAAAAAATCAGGAAACAGGGAGTGAACTATATTTGAAGAGGAATGGGGGGGGTCAATTACTGAGCTTTAAATGATCTTTTCCGCATTTCACAAACTAGGAAGAGCACCTTTACATATGAAATTTCAGTCCAAATGATGGAAATATACAATGAACAAGTCCATGATTTGCTCTCAAGTGACAGTTCACAAAAAATAAAACATGGAGTGAAAATGTGAAATGGATAGTCTAGATTGCTAGAATTCATCACGGATGAACATTGAAAAATTTAACAAAACATTAAACAGTAACAACACACTGATTCTTTCTTCTAATTTCTATAATGAAAAATCACAGACTCAAAACCTAAAATAACAAACAATAAAACATCATTTAAATATTTACAAACAGCCCAAAATTTAACACACGCCCTGAATTACCCATCTCCTTCAACAGTTCAGAAGATCGATTGTTAAAAGAGAACAGGAAAAAAAAAAGAAAATAACTGAAATTAAACAAACTTGTTATCTGAAGGCTGAAGCTCAAGCTAGAAACTTGAAAACCCATCTTAACTAGCTCGATCTTATCAAGGAATTCCGGAAGAAGCATTGCGATCTTGTTGATTTCGATAGATTTGAGGATTTCGATTTTGGGTTTGGGTTTTTTACTTTTTGTTCATTTGTTGAGTATCGTAACTATCGTTCCTGGCTTCCTGCTTCTGTGCTTCAGAAGTCTCCTATGCTTTAGTCAAAGCTTAGTAAATTAAGTTGCAAGTTACAACTTTGCCTCCATTACTAATTGTATGTTTCAAATATGAAGATATATATGGGAGCCAAATGTGGAAATTGAGTATTAGTATTTAATATGCTTCAAAAAATTTTTTTTTTTAACTGTGGGGGCCACTGCCCTCAGTGCCCCCGACTGAATCCACCATTGGTGAAGACAGTTGATTAGTATATTATTATATTAACTATGTATTCTGGTATATTCACATGCATCTTGGCATGAATGCTAACAGTCAATCATAACATGGCCATGAGATCTTGGTGAATTGGTACATTTGGCATCTATATGATATATATGTTAATTTTTGGATCTCAATGGTTGGTTATTTTTACTTTTTATCTTTAGAGCAGAACTTATTTTTGGAAGTCCTGTCAATTATTACAGCATGTATTGTTATGGTTTAGAAGGTAGAATATGGTTGAAAAGTTTTGAATAAATATATAGTTCCAAGACTCTTTACTTATCAAAATTAGGTATAGTGGAAGCTCTGGATTTTGTTACCTGCTAACATGTACTGTTGTATTGTTAGAGTAATGGTGTAAAATATAAAGAGGCATTCTGACTTGGGATGTTCAGAGTGATATTAGTTAGTGTTAAAAGTAATATTTTAAAATTCTTTTTCCTTCGTTCACTTCCTTTTTCTTTTCACTTTTCCTTTTTAAATTAAAGAACTTAGATCAATTAGTTTAGATTGATCTTAAAGTTCCTAGTAGAAAATGTTTTGAATTAAAGATCGTCCGAACTAAACTGAATTGAGTCTATGAATCCAAGAAATAGCATTCGTCTTCTCAGTGCTTAGCAACAAAAGAATTAACTTCTTTTGTAGTACCATAATTTTTTTCCCTGAAAGACGAATAATCACTTGACTCTATCTGAAGGTACAAAACATATACATATTTTCTACATCAAATGGTATATGATCAAGGAAGAAAAATATTTTCATTTAATAAGTCCTCTACATCTTTTTTTGTCTAGAAAAAATACCATTAAACAGTCAAACTTAATTGTAGGGGACTGAAGTGTTATAATGTGTCAATGTGATATCTACGTCTTGAGAATGAAATTGCAAACTGATAGTTCAGTTTATTTTTTTTTAAGGCGATAGTCTTATTCATTTATAGAATCCGAAAGTAGTACCAAACAAAAAAAGGAGGAAAGTTGTGATATTCTAAAGGATCTAACAAGGAATTTGCCGCTCTAGCTAACGCATGGGTAATTTGATTCGCAGACCTCCCAACCCAATTGAACCTAACTCCAATCATCTCACGAGCTATCATTCGACAATCTTCGATAATCATCCCTAACAATTATGCTAATCCCAGCTTTATCTTGCTCCCTAAAATTTGCTGCATCAATATTTATCTTAAGATAACCAGCATGAGGTGCTTTCCATTTTGGCTCTCCAATATACTGCAAAGGAATGTGAGAAGTAGAAGAAGATTTCCGCGTATTCCGCCATTAATTAAGAGAAACTAGAGCAAAATCCACCACCTTCAAAACTGAAAAAGACCGAGCAAACTAGTTCGGTTTAGTGTTGAGTAATGGAGTAATGCTATACCGTTTAAAAACAACACCGTTTAAAAATAACCAAACTCTTTCAAGTTAATGTTTTATTATTCTTCGATTTAAGATTAAAAACTCCGAACCTTGAATATATAAATTCAAATGATATCAACCATCATATTTTCAGTAGAAGAAAAAGTCCAACGGTCGTTTTCACCGCGGAAGAGCGGTATACTAGTATAATATAAATACATATATATTACACACAGATATAATTAGAGTTGTTATCCTATTTTAAGTGTTCCATATTTTTGCCTTTTAGTTCAAAACTAATTGTAATTATACCCTAATACATTGTATATATACCATTTTTTGAATTATTTTTTTAACAATATTATTATTTTATTTATTAGACCCTAAATGCTATCTATATGTATATACACATATATATCTCCTATTTGTAAACTCATTTTAATCTTATATATAAGGAGAATATTCGTCTAAAAATTTTCCGTCCTTTTACACTTTTCAAGTCCGGCAAATTTTCTTCTTTTTCCCTTTTTTTTTATAGATTTCCTTTTCTTTTCTTTTCCCTGAAAATGTTTGAACATTGATTACTTATATATATATAATATTTGTCTAAAAATCTTTCCTGCCCCTTTGCAGTTTATAAATCCGTCAAATTTTCTTCTTTCTCCTTTTTTTCTCAGTTTTTTTTTCTTTTCTTTCTCCGAAAATGTTTGACCCTTGATTACTCATATATATATATATATATATATGAGTAATCAAGGTAAATATATATATATATAAGGAGAATATTTGCCTAAAAATTTCTCCACCCTTTTGCACTTTTTAAATCCATCAAATTTTCTTCTTTTTCTCTGTTTTTTGGGTTTTTGGAAATGCGGCCATAACTTTTTATATAAAGTATCCGTTTTCAGTTCACAATATATGCTTTTGGGAGAATATTTTATATAAAGTATCCGTTTTCCGTTTTCAGTTCACAATAGAAGGAGAATATTTGTCGAAAAATTTTCTCCACCCTTTTGCACTTTTTAAATCCATCAAATTTTCTTCTTTTTCTCGGTTTTTTGGGTTTTTGGAAATGAGATCGGAAGAGCGTCTATATAAAGTTCCGTTTTCAGTTCACAATATATGCTTTTGGGATAGTTCGACGAGACATATTGAAATAGTGGCTTTGCCACTACTAACAATGGATTTTGGATGTTTGAATTCATCCACCATGTTTCTTTTTTGTGTTTTTTTTTCTATTTTATTGTGGGTTGACATTTTCTGCTATATTTGTTTTTGAATTTTTTTCTATTTTATTGTGGGTCGACAACTCGACACATGTGTTTGCACATGTTTGTTAGCCCTTATTTTTTTGTATTTGGTAGGGAGATTAGGACATCTACTTGGCTTCTTTTTTTCAGTAATTTGGCTAAATTTCCAATCCTACCTAGCTTCAATTTTGATTATTGATAGTACATGTATTGATAATCCAGTATGGATCATGTCAGCAATAGAACTGTTAGAAAATGGATATGTATTTTCTTTAGAAGAAAATCGTTATAGCAAAGAGATATGGAAAGTAAAAAACTTAAATCCCTATCTAAAAACGTAGTGCAACTTTACGAGGTAGACTGTGTTTTTCAAATTCTGTTGGTGATTCTATTTTTATGAAGTTAATCGTTTCAATAATTTGATTTAGATGGATCATTTTGTATTGATTAATCGTTATATGTTAATATGTTTATCAGTACTTTATGTCCATTATTTATGACTTTTGTTTTAATTTATAGATTTTTTTCGATTAGTCTTTTCTCCTCTTGATGATACTTTAGTTAACCTATTTTTAATAACTCTCGAATTGTTTTTTCCCGTGCAACAGAAAGGGAAAAAACTAGTGAATTTTAACTAGAAATAAGAGAAAGAATTAGTGGAGTTGAATGACGAAAATTTGTGTATTACATATGAGTATTATAAAATATGCAAAATTTGATTGTTTTGACCAATTTTTCTTTAAAAATAAAATTGATTTGCAAACATGGGCATATTTATCAAACCCTAGCCACCACTGTTCCATCTTTTCGTCGTCGCGCTAGGGGTGGACAAAAAAACTGGAATCGAGTTAACTGAACTGAGACCGAACCCAAAAAACTGAAGCTGTTCAGGTTTTGTGGAAAAAATTGAAATCAAAATCGAATGCCGAATAATTTTTTTCGGTTTTCAATCTAAAACTAAAAACCAAATCGAAAATCATTTACTTATAGTAGAACTTAGTTTTGAGCCTATTTTTCAAAGTCTAGTACAACTTTTTAATAATTTGGTTACTATTTTTTAGTTTTAGTGTTGTTTTTGTAATTTTATTACCATATTAAATTTCAATTTTTTTCTATTAAAATTTCTTTTCATTTTTTTATTTGGCAAAGTTAAATTTCTTAAATATGAAAACCAAACAAAAATTTTAAAGAAACTGAAACCGATTGGTTTTGAAACTAGTAAGACCGAACCGAAACTGAATTTTTTAGGTTCGGTTTCGGTAATTTCACTAACCGAAACAGACGGAAACCGAAAACTGAACGCCCAAACCTAGTCGCGACCGCTGCTACCATCACCGGTCCCACCAATGCATACTATAACGACCACCAACTGAATCAGAGAGAAGAGACTTGACTTTGAATTAGATGAGGGAGACATACTGCTATTCGCAGCGCTGTGAACACCGGCCGTTGTGAACAAATTGCTGATGTTCGCAGCAATCTCTTTTGCAACAAGCACTGTTGCGATGTTCATAGCAGCGTTTGTGAACAGCAAACGCTGCTACTATATAGAGATTCCTGGATGGAGCAGTGTTGATGTTGCTTTTCCCTTTTTATTTTGATTTTATTTATTTAGTTATTTTTAAAATTTCACAACAGACGAAATCCCTTCATTCTCTGGGGTAGGCGGTTCTGCGCTCATTTTACCTTTTTCTTTTATATTATACAGATCGGAAGAGTGCATTGCACGTTGTATGTTACAATAAATACATTTGATATGTGTAAATTTCGTAAGAAAATTTTATTATGATAGCACTTCATATAGTTGTCCATGTGAAAATACATGCTCTGGAAGATATATTCCAGCATGAGGTACAGTTTATCCTTATGCCTTGTTGATATCAATTAAATAAACAATACCTTGATGTTCTTTTGTAAGGATGTCATCAATGGAATCAATATTTGGTGCAGTTTCTGCAACGGTAGATGTACTTGGTGTATTTTGTGTTGCTGCTTCATTATCATTTCTCTTAGATTTCCTTCATATATCTTGATGCCATCCAGACTCTCCTCGGGGAAAAAGCAAAGGATATTGGAGTGAATCATAGCAACTAAAATAATGTTGGATTTGATGTCGATTTCCTGAATGTGCATGAACAATTATCTCTCTTTGAAAAGGTATATTAGCATTATTTCCTTCTATCCAAATAGCCCCAACTTGACCTAATGTTGGAGCATTGTATAGACGTTGATCTAGTGCTACATTTCCAGCTATATGAATATGTTCTCAATTGGAGAATAATCTTTGACACTTCGAAAAAGTTTAACATATGCATTATTTTTTAAAATATCCATCAACTTTGAAATGAGATGCTCACTTAGATCAGCATTTTCAAGTATTTGTATCTTATTTTTTATTTCATTGTCTGTATCATAGAAATATAGTTGAAAAAATTTTGGTCTATCTTGGGGCAATAAAGATGGGAGATCGTGATAAATTTGCCCTTTTGCTCTAAATGTGTAAATGCCTTTGTTTAAAGAAGCAAGTTTCTTGTCTAAGTTTACTCCAAATGAAGTGAATGAAAAGACACTATTGTATGCCCGAACATTTTTCCTAAAGAACACACATTCTTTTGATTGTGAAGAAAATTGAAAGTATAATTCATCAATCTTTGCAAGTTGTACCTGAACCAAAATATGAGATTTTGTCATATAATATAATAATTATAAAAGAATTGTTATTTGAATTTTAGATTATGTACTACACACCTGACCATTATAACAACAAAATGTTGGTGGTTCGTGTTCAAATTTTTTTTGCTTTGCAATACTTGCATGATGGAACTTGCCGCAAGACATGCAACGAAGAATGGATAGGCTCATAAAAGGATTGTCCTGCAAAATTTGATAATTTTTAAATTTAATGCGGTAAATCAATATAATATTCAAAACTGTATAAATAATCATTAAATTATAAGAATTAAATTTTTATATTCAAAATAACAAACCTTCAATGTCATATGAAACTTGTTGCCCTATTGGGCGTGCATCTTTCTTTGTAGTTCTTTGATTATTGGTTTGATTGCAGTTTCTTCTTTTTCTAGCTGCACTTGCTTCTTGAATTCATTTTCTCCTATCTTTCGGTGATAGCATGAAATATCTACTTCTCTTATTATTCTCCATATTTGTTTTGAGAAATGTAAAACTAAAAATTACTAAACCTTAATATATTTACAATATTTACATAAATGTTATTATATTTACTAAAGTACCTATATAAGTTTAGCTATAAAATAAAACGACGGAAATATAAAAATAAAAAGAAGAAGAAATTCTCAATGCAACCATCGGCCACCACGCATCCTCCATCATAATCGTTTCCATTCTCTTTCCCGAAATGTCTTATGTAATTCTCTATCTAAACACTAAATTCGGCAAAAAATTCATACTAACAATCATAGTAGGAGTTAATTATTCAAAACTACTACTGTTTTCATAGATAGTAGTTTCAGGCTCCATAATGTTTGTTTTAAGAAAGCCCAAAAATTTAATGGCCCTTTTTTAGGAATTCAGGGCCCAATAAACGAAATGAAGAGCGGGAAAAATAATAAATAGATACAGCCCAATTACCCAAGACGTATTCCAAAGCCCGAAAGCACCTAAGTCAAATATGGTCTTTGGAAAAAAAAAGAGCGTGGGAACGAACGAACGAACGAACGAAAATGGACATGGCGGAAGAAGATTCTGGAGAGTGAAAAACAGAAGAACGGCGCCTCTTCACCAGTCACTTGTTGTCCCGTCCAGCCGGCCCCGCTCGTTCGGAGCACCATACCACGCACCCGGCATCGCACCCAAAAAAGCAAGCCAAAGGTAAGTTCTTCCTATTTCTAAAGCCTAACCCTAAATTCTAATTCCAAAATTCCAAAATTCGTAATTCTTAATTGGAAAATTGGCATTTAATTTGGTTGTGTTCAATGGAAAATTGTGATTAATAATTCATTACGTCTTGCTACTCATTATTGACAAATTCCAAAGAAGTGAAAATGTGTCACTAAATTTTCATACAACCAATTTCTTACCATTTCCTTGGTGTTCCATTATCTTCTAGCAATGTTTTTACAATTGTAGTGACATTACATCTGGTTCAGTATCCTATTAGATTTTTGAAAGGGAATTTTTTGCTACCTTTTAATTTTTTGGGTTAGAAAAACAGACATGAGACACTGAGACACAGAAATTCCTTATTTTGATCTGGATGCTTTTGTTTAATTGGTAATTTCAGTTTATTTAATTTATGTTTTCATATGGCTGTTGTGGAATGGAAATTTGGATGCTTTTTAGTTTTGTTAAATCTTAATTCTCAGACTAAACAATTTGTATTTTCTTTTCATTGTAAGGCAGCTAGAGATAGATCTAAACAATCTTTTAATTGTGTCTCAACAATTATTAATCTGGTGCCATCTAAAGAATCCACCACATAAAGCACAAAACATAAACACAATGGCTTCACGACATACCCCTAAAATAAAAAAAAAAGGGAAATTATATTCCCACCACAGAAATTTCTTCCCACACCACATTTTTTTAATTCCAAAAATATACATTGACAAAATTACACGTATAACCTTTTAACTTATCCCTTTGATGATGATAGCCCACACCCACGAAGTAAACTCATTTACGTCTGCTCCTTCATCTTCACCACCACCAGTAGTTTTCTTCCAACCACCACCCGATTTTCCCTTGATACTTCCTCCACCACCGCCGCTGGTTTCCTCACAGCCAACAGACGGACCAGTCTTTCCCTGGTTATCACCTTTGGCCGACACAATCTCAAACTCTCCGTTCCTTCCACTATTTTCTCCTCCACAAATACCATACTTTCTCCTCCCCCCACCGCCCATAGACTTTCCGGCGCCACCTCTAGTCCCCATTTTCAACTCCCCACCTGATGAATCCATGCCAGAGACACCCCTATTTCCTATATTCTCTCCACCACCTAAAGAATCCACACGAGAGGACAGAGACACCCCATTTTCTGATATTCACTCCACTGGAAGGCACACCGGAAACTCCCCCTCTTTCGCCAGAATTACCTTTCATCTTCCCGCTGATCACCTTCAGCCCCCAGCAACTGATACAGGTGGAATTCAAACTCGAACATTTCAAATCCCACACGCACCTGAGTTCTTCTTGCCACCTCCGGTGACTGATAACCCCAGTACACCTCAGGCTTTGGCGGAAATTGACTCCATTGAGAAGCTATGGCAATCATGCTCTCTGAAATTCGATGAAGCAGAGCTCTTCGAGCTAAGTGACGACACTGTAGCAACCCATTTCCAAATTGAAAATGGAACACTGAATGCGGGCCGATGACCAAAAAAAAAATTCTTTTTCTTTATTTTTTATTATTTTTATTAATTTTTAAAATGTGGGTTAATAAAGTAAATGTAATGTAGTGTAGTGATTAAAAATATAATTTAGTTGTTGTTGGAATAAAATGTGGTGGGAGAATCAATTTTTGTGGTGGGAATATAATTCCCTAAAAAAAAAAAAGGAATACCTGTCATCGCACTTCATGTAGGTTTATTCATACTTAAATAAGAATAGTGAAAAATGAGAGTGCAAAATTGATTGACCAACTCACTATAATTAAGACATCATAAAATAAAGGTCATGTGGACCCAAACTTTTCATTTTTTTAAAAAAAAATACCTCTGAATAATCAAACTAATAATAAGAGCACTTGCAAGGCATCTAAACTGTTTAAAATTTAATACACATTAGCATAACTTGTTATTTTTTTAAAGGTAATTTGAGTTATATTAGCACAAATATGATGTAAGTGAAGTGAATTATGTCAAAAGGAAGGGGAAGAAAAGCAAAGTTAATCCTTTAAGCCCACCTCCCCGCCAAAAAAAAAAAAATAGAAAAAAAAAAAGTTGAGGCTGTATTGTCGTTTTACTTAACTTCTCTATGGCAAACTTTTTCTAGACGATGATTAAAGTGAAATTTCAAAGAGTTTATGAGAATCATTAATTTTAAAAATGAAATAAATTTTCTAATTTCTTATGCACAGTAATTTACGTCGAAAGAACAATCACCTAATTATGATTAGGAGTTTCTTTTATCTATCACAGACGGATGGATTATGGGCAATTTTATTAAAATCTATTAAATCTATGAGAATTCACAATTTCTAATAATCCATTAAATTCCATCATCTCGTAAACTCTCATCTGATGGATTTTTTAAAAATATTACGTTAGTCTTCTTGGTAAAAACTGCTAATTATATAATGATTATGTACTTACTTCTTGTTGACCATTACAATATCACGTTTCTTGGTGACACGATTGTCTCGCTTACTTTTAATAACGAATGTTGGTTTGACACTAACTACAACACCTATGATATCTAGTTGAAAAAACAAAAATGTAGTTAGTATGATATTGCAGATATAAAAAGAAAAATATTCTCAAAATTAAGAAACTTTAACTCTTACCGAGCATTTTTCCTCCAATAAAATCTGAAATACTTGAAAACTCCACAAAGTCAAAGTTCGATATCTCAAATGGAATGATATCATCAATTTCTTCTATTTGACTGCTCTTCGTGATAGTGATTTCAATATCATTGTGTACATTCTGAAACCTTGGATTTATTTGCCTAATGTTTCCATTTTGAATTTTGTAGGTATTTCCTTTCCGAATTGTATCACTAAAGATTTTGATTGTCTCACCAAATAATGTGGCTTGAATTTTGTTAGCCTACAAAGGCATAAAAAGAAATGAGTTAGTATGAAAGAACATTGCTAGGATAATAGTATAATGATTCAAAATATAAACAACTAAAAATATTACCTCTTCACCCATTAAAATCAATTTTTGAATTTGAATGGGACCATTTGCATTCTTATAGTTTTCAATGCAACTTTTACGAAGAATAGAAACTTTGATGCTCCATTCTTGATCAAATGCGCTCAATTAATTCTTTTATTAACATGCATTGCTCTTCCTTTTTTGTTGTTGCCGATGAAGCCATCTTTCTAGGGAATAGATTGAAACTAAGATTGGATTGAATTGAAGGAAATATTTGTGTTGGATTTGTGTTTCAATATTCTTGGATTTATTTGGATTTTGGTAATCAATTTATAGTGGGTGAAGTATATGAGATGTGAAGGTTGTAATGGTGGATATTTAATATTATTAAATTAATTTAAATATAATAATTGTTTTATAACATCCATTTGTCTTGATTGTGGAACTTGAATGAAATCAAATATAACATTTAATGATTGATTGTAAAAAAAATAAAAATACATATAATTATAGTTTTTTTTAAAAACATTTTACTGTTAAAGTTTTGGCGTTCTAGTGATTTATGTGGTATTTCGTAATATGATAAACTGCATTGACATGATTCTGAGATTGTGATGATTGGGGTTGATAGTGAAAGTCAAATCACGAATCAGATTCTCGTTCTTTTAGTTTTTTGTGATGTTGGTTAAGGATATATTTTTACTGAGACTTCCAAACCTGCCTTTTCAGTTTCTAGCTTTGGTGGGTCAAAATTTGGAATCGTTGATCTTTGATTTTGAAAGTGCTTTACTAATTAATTATTTGAAGAGAGATAAAATAGGTGATGTAGTGTTTTGCTGGTTGGATTCTCATGGGGATTATGGTTATTTAGCATGCATTTTTTGGGTATTTTGGTTGGGGTTAGTAATCCCCATGTGGTTTTAAGTGACACAATCTAACCATGTCGGTTCTAGTTTATTTTTCACTTAAAAAAAATATAATATGTAAAAATACCATGATATTTGCATGTCACATGGGGAGTTTATTGAATAAAAATACAATGTCACATAGTTGAGTTTATTGAATAGCTATTTGCATGGTATACCATGATTTCACATGTTTAACGGGGTTGTGCTTACCATGGTATTCCATATACGTAGCATGAGATGGCTCTCATGTATGAAAAATAACCATGTTCATTGGTGTAGTACCATGAGATGTGAAGGTTGATATGGTGGGCATTTGCATCAAATTAAAATGATTAATTTTAGTGTAACCGCATGTAAATTATGAACTTTTTAATAGTATTAAATTGAATTAAATATAATAATTGTTTTATAACATTCACTTGCTTTGGTTATGGAATTTGAATGAACTAAAATATCACTAATTTTTTAAGTTTTAATGATTAAAAAATACAAAAATAAATTAGATGCATGTAATGCATAGTATTTGAGTTTGAAATTTGGAATTCAAATTTGAAATATTTGCGTGTGCAAATAATTGTTCTACAATGGCTACGACTCGCAATTGCTCCTTGTAATGCAGTGGAACCGTGGCAATTAGGATTTCAAGATGCAGCAACACCTACGACGCAAGGACCATATTTCCTAGTATCATCTTGATGTTCATTGTTATACAATCATTTGCTAATATTAGTTTGCTGTACCTATGACTTTCGTCTTCATCATTTGCAAATTACTAATATTATGTTCACGTAATTCATGTTCAATCATTATATGTTTTTAATTTTCTAATATTATGTTTTAGAAAATAATATTAGTTTGATTAGATGACTTTAATGATAATATTAAAGGCAATAATATAGTGAATTAATGGGGAGAAATAAAAGTAATGGGCAACATGGGAGATCGAAGAAAACATGTAGGGGAAAAGGTGAAATCCGAATGTTTTACAAGTATACCACTTTTTATATATTAGTGATTTATTTTATTTATAATTCAATTACCCGTGGAACTAATTTTCAATGTGTTACCATTTTCTGACCGGCGGCCCGATGGTTGTTAGTATGCATTTTTTTTTATTGTTATCATGGTAACAATGTTTTTGAATGGTTGTTACTATGATTTTAGTGTCAACACCTACATTTTGAATTTACACTCATAATTTTGGTGTTTTCCCATGGTTTTTACCATGATTTTAGTGTCAACATGTACATTTTGGATTTTTACCCACATAATTTTGGTGTTTTCTCGATGCATGTTACGATTCCTTTTTTTAGATTTTTCTTCAGAGTTTTTGGTGTTACTTACCAAACTTTTTTTTTTTTTAATTTTTGTTACAAAGTTTTTTCGGCAGTGATATGGTGGTGATTGTGGCAATTTGCAACGATGAAAACAATGACTTTGATGACTGATATTAATAATAATAAATTAAATTTTAATAAAAGCTGGTTTTGGCGTAGGTTTTCAATAAAAAATGACATTTTCACAATTAGTTTCAATATAAAAGCATTTTTCAAAACTCCTATCAACAAAAGAGGTATTTATTAAAAGAACCCTTGTTTTAAAGTCCGGCCAGGGAATCTAGCAAATAGGATGATGGGCCATGGTGGCCTGGTTGAAGGCCTAGACTGCCCGTGAGTTTTGGGTGACCTGGTAACTACTCTTGCATCTCAGTCCATTGGGCCGTATATTGGACAATTTTTTTTGGATTAACTTAACAAATACCGACTTTTCCATAACACTTTAAAAAATTAAGGTATAATATGCTTTTTTTGGAAAAATCAGGTGGCACATTGCCAATGTTGTTGTAGTCACATGTCATAATTTCTAGAGAGTCACAACTCAATTTCAGCGAGTCACAACTTGACTCTGTCGAGTCATAATTCGACTCCACGGTCACACTCTGACACCCCAATAACAAAAACAGTCACAAACACACAATCCACAATTTGCTAATCACAACAACACAGACGAGTCACCACTCCAGCACAATTCCTGGAACACTACCGCCACACTTTACTAGAAAACTACAACTCAACTATGGCGAGTGTTGTGACTATTTAGTCACAACATTACCACCGTCACAATTCACTGGAACACTACAACCACCCACCATGACCATCAGACTCACCACCATTGGAACCCGAAACTCACCACTCATCGAAACCGTAACTTGCAACTGCCAGAAAGCCCCAAATCAGATGGGAAAACCCAAAATGAAAAACCGTAAAAACTAAACTAATCAAATCAATCGTAATTTTGGAGCAAAAAAATCCAAAAAAAAAAATCCATTTGATTCACAATAGTTTTCGAACAAAATTTGATTTGATGAGATTGATTCACGTAAATTTTTGAAACAAAATTTTCATCTAATTTTGATATGAAATCAGATCTCAAGAACATGAAGAGAGAAGGTAGAGAGAGGTTGACGAATGAGGCAATGAAGACCAGACGGGTAAGGCGAAGTCGAAGGCGACGTTTGAACAAAGACTTGCGCTGAGATGAAGATAGAAACTGGCCAAAGAAGAATATGATCGAAGAGAGAGAGAGCCATGGGAGGGTGGGGGTTAACCTGATATACACTTGATTTTTATAATGAGACCCTCAAACTACCTTATTTACGCAATTAAACCATTTTATTTTTTGAAAAATTCAAGCCACAAAATTTTCAATTTGTGACGTTTTGCTTTCAACATGCCATATAGAACCAGTGTTTTATATGTTTTGAAGGAAAATTTTCAAAATTGTAATAAGTAAAAAGATTTTAAAATGACTATTTTTTCACCCAGTAGTATAGTTTTTAAACTTGACCTTAGCATTGATTCTGACAACACACCAGGTCACTAGTCTACCCGCCAAGTCATTGGTTTAATGAGTGGATTATTGTTAATTTATTTATAAATTTAAATAAAAAACTTTGTAGGAAAATAAACAATGGAAATACTATAAACATAATATAATGTATTTCAAAATATGAGTCATTTTTAAAAACTTTTTGGAAGTTTTGTAACAAATCTTTCAATCAATGCTAGAGTCAAGTTTCAAAACTATACTATCGGGTGAAAAACTAGTCATTTTAGAAATTTTTTACTTTTTACAATTATGATAATGTGCGGTTACCAAAGGAACTACGGAACCAATGTACTCAAACCATAATTTTGAATAAATGTAGGGTGCAATTTGTAAAAATAATGAAACTTTCAGATGCCAAATCATAATTTTGAATAAATGTAGGGGGCAATTTGTAAAATAATGAGACATTCAGATGCCAACAGTATTTTATTCATTCACTGACAGACCTTTGGCCCTGACAGTGGCTCACAGAAACCCACCGCTCACCGGCGAAAACCGATCCGACGATTTCTTCCCTCTGCACGCGGCACTACCATTTCCGGTTGCATGAACCCCTCTTCTCTCCAATTCACTTCTTACAATTTCCACCCCAAAACCCTAAACCTCTCTTCCTCAATCTCTCTTCTACCTCACTCCCAATTCAAAATGAAGGACCGGCCGCCGCCATCGCCATCACGCGGCGCACTTTACGTGACGCCCCATCACCGCCTCCGCTCTATCATGTCTAGCCCCTCTGCGACCTCCTCCCCCGATAAGGATTCGGTGCCTGCATTGGGTGGTAACATTAGTTCTCGCAGTCAGAGCTCATTTCCTCATTCCGTTGTTGGTAATAGGAATGGCAGTAACAATAAGAATACCAACAATCCTTACCCGTACTTGCCACCTCATCATTTTTATAAGCAACGGGCGCAGGAGAACTATTCGCTGCATTATAAGGTGTCGGAGGAAGGTTCCGATAGTGGTATCGAGCTTTTGGAACATCCAGTGAGTTTTAACTTTCATATGCAAATAATGATGCGTTATGCATTTTTGGGATCCCTAGTGTGAAGGCGTCTTTAATTTAGTTTGGTTGTAAAATTTGATAGTGTTTCGTTCGAATTTTGATATGGTTTTGTCAGAAGGTTTTGAAGTCTGCATGTCATTGATTGGGAGGAGCTAATTGATTCATGCTTGGTGTCACTGTCGGGAATATGATCAATGGGAAGTGGTGATTTAACGGGTTCTCATGCCAACTCCAGTCGTTTTCTTCTACTTTGTGCTGAAGACAAAAGTTGGCTGTATGTGGTGGTTTATTATGAAATCAGGGGGTGATTTTGTTGTTTTAAGTACTTAAAAAGTCCCATTTGTACATGAGTTTTTGAGTAAAAGTGTGAGTGGGGCAAGCATGTTACTTGAATCTCAATCTTTCTAGCATACTGATTGACTTTCAAATTCTATTTCCTTTGGATGTTGTAAGACTCATTTAGATTCTTGTTTTCCTGGGCGTTTCTCTTAAATACTCTACTCAACTTTGGAAACTAATGTTGTATTTAAAAGTATAAAGACATCCTTCAGACTTCCTGTGTGAGATGAGATCTCTCTTTCCTGAATTTGATAAGGGAACAAAAATATTCAAGGTGAAAGAGTAGAATTTGAGGATAAATGGACATTATTGGGGAAAAAAGTACCCGAGCTTAAATTCTTGCACATGTATAATCATTCTTGTCCATTTTCCTTTATTAGGAAAATGTACTAATTGTGCATGGGGACCACATGGAAGCAAGAAGGCATACGTTGGTAGTTGCATAAATTTCCACGGCAGCATGCTCCTTAAATTGGCATGATATTTTTTTTATCTCACATTCATTTTATGCCTTTATGCCATAAGTTGGTAATTGGTTATCATACTAGTACTACAGTTATGTAGTGTGCAATGCACGTGCTCAATCTCTAATTCTTCTTTAAAGCTGCTTCTGATTTTAGGGTGCTTCGAATTTGGATGATGTTGATGGCTGGAGATGGAAGTTAACTGATCTTATACGCAATAAGGATAAGCAAGAGCTAATATCAAGAGATAAAAGGGATAGACGCAATTATGGTCAAATAGCAGCTTTAGCTAGTAGAATGGGTTTATATAGGTATGTTTCATATGAATCTTCCTATATTCTTCAAAACCTGTTTTAATGAAGTATTTCTTGGAGCCACCTCTATACAAAAGTGTTAGTTGTCAATAAAGCCCCACTGCCCAACTATCGGTTAGATCTTGATGAAAAGCGTTCACAAAGGGAGGTATGTTTTTTTCCCTTCATTTAATTAAATAGGTGGATTGACCATGACTCCAATGGTCTTTTTTCTTCTTTTGTCTTCTTTTCTTCTTCTTTCTTTCATCTTTTTCCTTTTTTTTTTATTGGGTGGGGGGTGGGTGATGTTAGCGATTAGCTTCAATTTCTCTACTAGCCATCGACTACTTCCACAACAGTTCTTCACATTTTAGATCGGAAGAGCACACGTCT